>APFE030040336.1:81343-114544 GCA_000404065.3 Pinus taeda | reverse complement strand
AACTATATGCATGTGCACTTTGTCATTGTTTTTCGATGAAGAGTAATTTCTACAGGGTTCGAAAGGAAACTTCTAATGAAACAAAATTTTCTTTTCTTTTCTTTAATTCACAGTTCACACTCAAAAGTTAACAAAACTATTTATGCCTAAAGAGATGCAAATCTATCCTAATGCAACAACTATATGCTTTATGCAAGATTGAAAACAACTTCAAAACAAGAAATGCAAGTTTCTTTGCTTATCAAATTTTCTTTTGCCACTTACAATATCCAGATGGAATATGAGATGCTACCATTCATTTCGTCTAAATACTAAAAACAAAACTCAAGATAAACATAAAGCACTTTCACTCACCAAAAGGAAACCAAATGAAAAGCAAGTTCAAGAAAGCAAAACAAAACTTTTCAAAAAGTTCTCTTCAAAGTAGCAACAAAAACGTCTTTTCAAAAATGCTCTCAACAAAACTGAAACTTTGCGATTGAAACAATAAGCAAGAAACACTTTTGCAGGTTGACACCATACAATGAATGAAAACTCAACAAAAACAAATGTGTTTAAAGAGGCTTTTTGACAACCGAAAGCAGCAATGAAAGCTTTGGTAACAAAGACCAAAAAAGATCAAAAAGGCAATTTCAAGAAAGCATCAATGGATAAATTTGATGAAACAAAGAAGTAGATGGTCATAAAAAGCGATTTTGTTAAGCAAACAAAAAGTCACCAAAAGAAAAATTCAACACAAAGATTGATAACAATCTTTCTTCTCTGATAAATCAGAGCAGCCAAGGTTCCAATCAAGAAATCTTGTGTGCTTTTAGCAAAAAGATGATGACGCTTGCAAACACAAAACAAGACCAATACTACTTATAATTAGAGAGAAATGGAGTAAGACGCTTGCTGTAACACAAACAACTGATACTGGAAAAAATGACTGTTTCAAACTGACTCAAAACACCAGACAAACATCAGAGGCACAAAAATTTATAAATCTTGAAAGTTGCAAGATATACGTGACTGTTCTTAAGTGTAGATTGCATGTATACGCGACTGTGCCTAAGGAAACCTGCGTATACGTGTGTTTACTTCAGGAAACAAGAGTTTATACGCTTCTGTAACTAAGGAAAACAACGTATATGAAAGATTTCAAGAAAAATAAAAAAAACAAACTGAAGAAACTGGCAAAACTCAGAAGTCAAGAACAAACCAGACAGTAACAGCAAACCAACAAGCAACTGAGCCCTGATTGGCTTGAAAAACACCCAAACTAGGAACAACAAGAGTGTTGTCCCCAGTGGAGTCGCCAATTCTGTTGAGGGATTTGCTCCCCTAGGGCTTTTGGGTGGAAACCCCAGCAGTACATGAAGTTGTCTAAATAGAGAAACACACATTCACACAGCCATTACGCTATAATAAGCAAATTCTAAAGTAATAAGGGCGTACCTCAGGTCCTACGTTCGAGAAGTTCCTCAAGGGTCCAAACCCTTCTTCAAGTCCCTTTCGCTCCTTTTTCCTACAAAACAACCAATTCCAAAGAATGCAGCAGTATATGGAAAAAGACTTATATAAAAATCATCTTTATGTTATAAAAGAAGGAAGTTAGTTATGAACTTTAAACAACCATTCATACATGAAATTCAAACATGAACATCATAAACATAAAGAAGAAGCATATCGGGAACCAAGACGTGTTTCTTTATTATAGACAAATAGAGTGTACAAAAGGAGTAATATCACCTGAGTAACCTTTTGCAGGCTCCAAGCAAAGCTTCCTTCCGGATCCGTCCAGCCTCAAGCCTCTAGCATATCTCCTTCCAAGACTCACTCCATGATGCCATAACTAGTGGATGAACATCAAATCACAAGGAAACAAGGGTTTCCTGTACAAATGGGGGAAGTCCAGAAGGAACAAGGGTCTTCAAACCTGGTCAGGGGAAAAATCTCAGTATAGTAACCTTTCTCTCCCTCCTCTCCTCCTTAGGCCTTCCCTTTGATGTCTTTTTATACCAATCCCAAAGTAGTTTTTTAGTTCGGAATTGGTTGGGAACAGTTGGGTCACGGGCACTAACAGGTGATCAACAGGTAAAACCCGCGATCTCCGCCCAAAAATAAGGAGTTTTATATTTTTTTAAGTGTTTTAATACATATACGCGGGTTGGGTGTATGCAAACCCGCGTATACACGCGTTTAACTCAGGGCAATGTCACGTACAGGGGATAAAACATTGTTTTTTAAATTTGGGACCAAGTCTGGAAGGAGGGGTTGCCCTAGGCCATGAGTGCAGCATCACAAACCATAACAGTGAGATTTGGAGCTATAACAAAAATAAAACTTGAGTTTGCACTGTCTAGTCACTTGTAGTTATGCTTTATCATTCAACCATCCTAATGGTATGGTTTCTTGTGAGGTGTAGTTGATAATCCCAATTTCTTTACAATCGATTCAAAAATTAAATTTACTTGTGTGCCACAATAAAAAAAAGTATCAACCTTTTGATGTTTGGAAATAACTCGAATATGGAAAAGCGCATGTCTTTTTCTCTCATTTTCTTCATCAGTAATAGATTGTGCAAAATTACTAGTAGATGCTTCAAAATTCTTACCTTTTATACCTGTGGCTGCAATGGTTGTTTCATCTCTCGAGTCTGACCCCAAATATTTTTGAATAGCTACAATAGTCTTCTTCGTCTTTTCCTCGAACTTCTTAGGTCTCAGCTCTAGATGCAGAATCCAAGAATTCTCATCATCATGCCCATCCTTTTTACAGCGAGTGCATGAAGCCTTGCTTTTCTATGCAGTGTTAGCCTTCCTTGTTTTCCATTTTTGTTTTCTTTTCTCCTTGTTCTTACTTGCAGTGGGTTGGGATGGTCCCCCAACTTCTGGATTTCCATTCTTTCCTCTAGATTCTAGATGAGTAGCTTGTACAGATACCTCATCTATACTAGTGGGATTGAACATGAGGATGGTAAGCCTCATGTAGCTATGTAGACCACCAATGTACTTCAACAGAGTCTCCGGTGAGTCTAATGAGATTCCTAGAATCAATGCTCTCTCTCTAAATTCTTGAGTGTACCCTTGCACACTTTCCCCTTTCAACGGCCAAAGAGTTTGCCAATTCATCATGGCTTGTTGCATGTAGGCCAATGGATAGAACTGCTTTTTGATTGCAGACACAATTTCATTCCAGACAGAGATAGTCTTACCATGTATTTTCATTTTAGCATGGGTTCTACCTTCCCACCAAAACAAGGCAGTGCCTCCTAGGTGTAGGCTTGCCAGCTGAATCTTTCTCTTGTCTAAGTCAATGTTATGTACTCTACGATAAACATCAATTTGTTTAATCCAATTGTCCAACTTTTTTGCATTTAGCTCTCCATCATATATAGGCAAATCAAATTTAACATCTAGCTTGATCAAATATGCTTTCTTGTTATGTACATGACTATTAGGAGGTGTGAGAAAGCTTTCCTCTTTTCCATTTCCTTCTGAGTGGTCATGGAATTGTGATTCATCTTCTCCTTTGTCTTGTTTAGAGCCTCATGAATCTTCATCCTTGTGCTTTCTAAAGTCCTTATACATTTCTTCTACCATGGAATTTATGGCTAGGAAACTTTCTATGAATTAAGGGTCTAGACCCATAGAACCTTCCTATGACATTGTCTCCCAAGGATAGACTTTCCCAATTTCAAGATTAGTTTCGACCAACTCTCCTTCTCCTAATTTGAGCTTTGATCTAGTGAGCATTCATAGCTAAACCAACACAAGCTTGTCTAACCTTAACAGCCTAAAGCTCTGATACCACTTGATCTAAAAATCACCCTATGAGTGATCTCAGTTAAAGATTTATTGAATGAAGGTAGTATAGACTCATGTGTTGGTGTGTGTCTATGTTATTTTAGGCAACGGATCGATCAGATTGAAAACTACACAGACACTAGAAAATGGAAAACAACAGAGAAATATAGTAAGCAAATAGAAGAACACAACAAATTAATAAGGAGTTCACCCTATCCTCCAGGGCTACGTCTCCAGTCCAGCTTTCAGTGGTGGCCTTCTTTTATTGTGTCTTAAAGTAGAGAATTACAATGAGGAGCTCAATATGAGTCTCTTGAAACATAATTTGCTTGGCAGGGTGGTTCTTGGATTCCCCAAGCCACTAGAGTGCACAAACTCTTTTCCTTACCAGCTCTTGACCTTTCTGGTCTTTAATGGAAGGAGCCCAATGTGGTGCTTGGTCCCGACAGATCCTCTTAGGGATGGCTTGAACCTCTCAAGCTCTCTAGTGCTTGACACTACCTGTGGTCAGCTCGGCCCTCTGTCTTTTTGGTTTTGCTTCACTGTCTTTTCTTCATTTTCTCTGTCTTCTTCCTTTTCTTCTCTTCTCCGTCTTCGGTGTCTTCTGCTTTGTCTGTTCATGGCTTTAAATCCAGTCGATCTCATGACTATTTTATTCCCCTTCTTCCTCTGTCGGATCACCTGCTGCTGTTCACTTGGAATTCCCTATGTTGGCGTCATCATCAACGACTCACAGGGAGTGGCCACTTTTCCTCTTGTGAACTGCGCCAGCTCTTCCTCATTTGTTTGGTTCTTCGGTTTCCTCATGGAATGAGTCATCTGCCACCTCAGCGGTCAAATCATACCTCAAGTCTTTGTAGATATCGGCTTTATCCCCCTGTCAAATCTGGTTCTTTCATCGGGTGCATTCTCAGCCATTAGATCTGGAGCCTCCAGATCTAATGCCATTCACTCATTTCGTGTAGTTGAATTGCTCGACCGTTAGCACGCAATGAGCGGCAGTTTTCTCTCTCCTTCGCTTGCCACGTGTCGGGCGCTGAGTGGAATCTCTCTTTTTTCTCCAAATCCGCTTACTTCCCAAGGGTTCCCCCGATATATTCCGCCGGTATTTGCAACATGGGTCCCACCTTTAGCCTTTAGCATTTTCCCTACAGTTTTCTGGCATCCATGAGACCGAGTGCTTCAGGGCCTTTCCATTTCAAGGGTTTGCCCAGCAATGTGCTAATCGTGCATCAGAAACTGCCTCCTTTTCCTGATTTGGGCTTCCCAGGTGCTAGTTTCGCCTCCTACGTAGTCTATATGGGCCTCGGTTAGTGCACTTTGACCGACGTCCTCATCATTCCACGCTCGCTGCTAACTGCCACTGTTTAGAGGTTTTTCTGATCACTCTGTGCTCTTAGAATTCGAATTTTGTCTCAATCTGATACAGTCATGATACTTTAATTATTCTTCATGGATCCAATTCAGATCAAGTATGGACCAGTCCAAAGATGTGCTGGTAAAATAAATTGAAGAATTGTGGCAGATGATGATGAAATAGGCCATAGGGAGGAAAATGATAGCAGTAGGAAGAATGATCAATCAAAGCATGAACTTGATTGACAAAGAGAAGAAGATGGAATAGAAGACAACAGAAGTACAGCAGTAGTAAAGGAACAATACATTTGGACAATTAGAAAACAAAGTATGGGATCTAGGAAGATAAATATTGGAAGACACATGATCAGGAGATCATGAATATTTTCTTCTTTGGGAGTCTGATGCAGCAACATTCAACCCAAGAGAAAATCATTGTATTTTAGTAGACATGGGGGGTCATGTATTTTTAAGGAAGTTAGATTCCCCAGTGATGAATTAATGTAGCATTTAGGATTTTGTGTGAGTAGGATAAGAATTAATTAGATAATGTGAGGTTTTTTGTAAATGCTCTCGAATAAATGAGAACATGAGTGGTTAATAAAGACAAAAGAATTAAAATTAAAATATAACTCTTAAAGCAGTTCATGATTCATGGAAGTAGAGAGAGTTCTTAGGAATTAAATGAAGTTAGAAGTGGACATAGAGGATAAAGGAGATTTAGGAGTCAGTTCAGTAAATCTAGGATTTGAACCAAAATTAGTTAAAAGAACCTTTCTGGTATAAATGTAAGCCAATGGGTAGAGTGAAAGGAGGAGACCACCGATAGTTGAAGATCAGGCCTGTGCGAGACACAAAGTCTCAAATGTAATCATTTTTTTATATTTATGTATATATAGGTTTATTCCTAGCTATGTAAATGTGTGAAATGAGTATTTTATGAATGAATTACATATGAATTTGTAGGTTTTGTAACAGGGTTACAGACAGAGTTCTGTAGAATGTGCAAAAGGAAAGAATGATTTAGAGGAATCATCACGGGTTTTAGAATCCAACTGAAGGAACAGAGTAAGATCTATAGAGGTAGCGAAGTAAGAATTCGCAAAGTTAAACTTAGAGGAAGAAGAAGAGCTAAAAGAATGAAACCCTGAAGAAATAACCAAACCCATCGAGAAACATTGAAGAGATAGCGTAAAACAAAGGAAAAGGGCTGAGTGGAGAGGTAAAGAGGTGATACACAGGAACCATTAGATCTTATAGATCAACGGTCCAGATCAACCCGCAGAGAATTGGCGAAGAGAAGTTCTCAAAGGCAAAGAAGTGGATTTCGGGTGGAAGGAAAGCCGTAAGTGGTTTTTACTGTTTGGCTCTGATTCCACTAATTGGAGGACACGTAGCAGTGAAGGAGTGAGGGGTAATAGCTTTATCAAGTGGTTAAAACCCATGCTTATTTTTTATCTGAATTCATGGTAGACCATTGGATCTACTAATTGTAGATCAACGATGGAGGACTATCGGGCAACATTGCATTGAGAAAGGATATCGACTGTTGGATCGAGAACCGATCAACGGTCGTGATCTAATTGCAATCACATTAGACAAATGTCAAAGGCTGGTGGACTGTGAAATTCCGATGCGCCAATAGTGATAAAGCATTAAACGACGACCGGAGGTGGTTGGAGATCGGCGGAGCACTGCGAAAAGGTCTGAAGAAGCAGACCCGATGAATTATGGAAGTAGACGTATAAAGTTTGAAGTCTGATATCGAGTTATCGCATATCGGGTGCGATAGAGAATGTATTAATGTGACCCGCAGAGGAGCTGATACCCGATTGCTATAAAGGTGAAACCTCGAGAGACATGCAGAAGTCGTATAAAGAAAGAAGGTATGGCTTGCACATATTTCCTTTGTAAATGGTTATAAAGGGTTAAGCACGCATATGTGGGGTCTTATATATAAATCAATGTTATCAAAGGATGGAAGGCTTTATGTATTAAAATATGTGTAACCAATGTTGAGAGGGGAAGGTTATACATATATATGTGATTGAAGGATTTTATAAAGGTTATGAAGAGGTTTTAAGTCTCGATAGGAAGGATTAACGAAAGGCCTTAATAAAGTCTTATATGAAGGCTCGAGGGTTGATTAAAGTCCCGATAAGTATATATGGGCTAGGGGTTAGCCTATGTTGGGTTTTTATAAATCATTCCACATGGGAATTTGATTAATAGGTCCTAAAACCTTAGAAAATGAAGATTTTACTCCTTGGTAAGTTAAATACCCGGGATAAATGTATTTATGCATTTTACATGCATACTGTGGGTGTAAGCGAGGTTAACCTCATCATCACCCTGGTACTAAATCCACAGAAAATTCCACTTCCCTATGGGGAGGCAACTCTGAAAAATCTACTAGAAACACATCCTGAAACTATTGCAATAATAGGTACCTCTTAAGGACTTCTGCATCCTCAACATCCTTACCCTTGTCACTAGAAATATGAACTTTAAACAATACACACCCCTTCCTGCGACTGCGCTTAGCCTGCATGGATGTAACCACACTTATGTAGGCTTTTTCTTTCCCTGAAAGATTCTCTTGTCCCCATTATCACCCAAGCACTCAATAGTCTTGTTATAACAATATACTTTGGTCCTGTGGAGATACAACTAATCCATACCTAAAAGCATTCATATGATCCTAATGGAAGCACATTTAGATTTGTTGATTTAGGCATACCATTCAGCTCAAATGCATAAGCTCTTGCCCAATGATGAACTCTCTTAGTACTTGTAGCCAACTGCACCAACCAAGACTCTGCGTGCACTTCTTTTCTCAAACCACACTGATCCACTAGGTCAAGATTAACATAAATATAATTTGATCCAGTGTCAATAAGAATAGAAACAACTCGATCACAGAGCTTACCTTCCATCTCAATAATGGATTCTTTGTGATTTGACTATCTGTTTTCCACAGCTGCATAAATCCAACATCACTAACTGTCTGCGCCTACTAAGCACTATAGATATGAGGCTTTCCACGCTGGTACAATGGACAATCCTTCTTGCAATGATTTTTGCCACAAATCAAACACTGCAACAGTCCTCTACCATAACCTCTATTTTGCTACTCTCCAGGATGTGACCCATGTCCCTTCTCCACTGCATTAAAATTCTTGTAAGGAGTAACATTCTCTTTCTCACTTGCATCTTGAGGTATTCCCCGCTTTGGTGGCCACTTCCCTTTAACTTTATCACTGCCCTTCAAATCATGCATAGCTTTTTTTATCCTCCACAATATCCCAAGGCTAAGAAAGGAGATCGACAGAGGTAACCTCAAACCACTTAGGGTTCAATAGCTAGCCCTGCTAAACCAGACAGGGCTCTCTCTATATATATCACAACCAAATATGAGTAGAGTGGGAAAAAATATTAGGCTAGATATGTTCAACGCTAAGGTTTTGAAACTTATGGTTTTGCTGGATAAAGAGTGAAAATCAGGGAACTAGGTCAAAAGATGAAAGGTTTCAATTACAAGAGATATAAAGGAGAAGGGTAGGTATGACTTTGTGATACTTTGAGGTTTTGTCGATTTATTGTAGGGTGTAAAAGAAACTATTCAAAATTATCATGGCAACCATGAATTCATTTATCAGAAGATAGGTAACATAAACATGAAGTTCCTAACAAAACAGAGCTTAAACTTAAGAATTTTGTTTAAAACCTCTTTGGAAAATCACTTCAAAGCATAGATATGGAAAGAATATGAAATTATCATTCATATAAAATTATAACATAGAAAAAACATTATCATTAACTCACAACACAAGAATTGATGACTAATAGTTGCAACTGTCCTTTGATTTCATGTAAAAAGATAATTGAATATAAGCTCCAAGAGTTCTAATCACTAATGTTCAACCCTTTCTCTATCTTAGATTGGGTTACATATAAATCAAAATATCAGTTTCCCCCTATCAGGGATCGAATCCAACATTCAAGGAACTATTTACAAGAATATCTTAAACCATACCTAAGACTAGGGAGGTTAGAAACCAACTCCCAATTTGGTGCAAAACTGATTCATTTAACCATAAGAACCTATACAAGCATGAATCTACTTAATTTTTACTTTGAAAAACATAATTACACCTCAATGCATCATCACAACCCCTAAAATGACAAATTACATCAGCAAAAGTCAAATTGGACTAAGGAAACTGATAAAAGTGAGCTACAGGCAAAAATGTAGTGAATTTTCTGAAAACGTAGTGTTCCTAGAGAAAATGTAGCATGATGCTTGTAACTAACTTTTGGAGGGGTTCCCGAGTCCAAATAAAGATCTCGAAAATGCTGGAAAAATCTATGCCTATCTACTACACCATAAAATCTTCAAGAAATGAAAAAAAATTCTTCTAGACCTCCAAAAACCATTTCTCCCATAGCTACTCCAAAAACGTAATGTGCCTCTGAAAAACATGGCAGAAAGATGTTTTTTGGGTACTTTTTTTACTTTTTGACCTAGGAAAATCTACTGACATGGATCTTTCCTTACAAAAATTTATTTTTCAGGCCGTAAGAAATCCAAAAATGTAAAATTTTCATGATTTGGAGGCCTCTAGCAAAAATGTAGCATGGGACACGCTACCTTTTCTGCCCAAAAACTGTGTAAAATTTCCAAAATGCCCAAAATCTTCAAAAACTTCCAAAATTTGTTCAAAGTGTTTGAAATTTGTTCCTTGGAGCTAGGTTATTATTCTTCAAGCTATGAGTGAAGCATCATCCAACAACTCAAGCTTGTCCCCCTTGTTTTTTGAATTAGGGTTCCCCTTAGTTTTCTCTTCAAGTTTTGAATTCTGATTTGGGAAACCCTGTTTCTGGTGTAATAATGTCTAGCCATGTGCCTTTGCAATTTGGTGGGCCTTTTGGCCCTTTTAAGGAGCTTATCCAAGTGGCAATTAACTTTATCCAGCCAATACTCCCTATTTTTTCTCAAAATCTTGTTCAATGGATTTGTTAATGTCTTGTTGCTCCAAATATTTAGATGGCTTACTCATTTGGTCTCCATGTAGCTGTAGCTATGAACTCAGTTGAAATGATGAAGTTGAGCCCTGCAATTTTGACCTTATCACTCCCAAGGTTTGTGGAAAAAATACTAGTTAACTTAGCATGATATCCTACTTGTTGAATTTGCTCACAAAACCCTAAACAACCCACCTTTTGGAAACATTGTCTGGAAAATGTTGAAGACCTCAATTATTTGGTGTCAAGTGGCTCAAACCTTGACACCTGGCCTCCTTTGGTGTATGGATTCTTTCCTCCCTCCATTGTTCACAATTGCAAAGCAAAAATCCCAACCATAGAGATGGAAAAACATAGTTTTTTAGAGTGAGCACAGGTTAGGGATTAGTATATTTAGGTGAGGGAATGAAGGGGTTAGGGAAGAGATATGTGGGTAAGAAAAATTGGGGAGGTAGGGAGATGTGTAAGGAAGTTTATGAAGGTGAAAAATGATGAAAATAGTGAAGGGATTGTTGTAGGGAATTTAAACACAATCCTAACCCTAAAACTGCCAAAAATGCAATGTGGAGCCTAGGGTTAAGCCTAGGGGTTAGGAAAATCAGTGAGGAAGGGTAATGAAGGTTGTGTAGAATTTTCTTTACAAATCAACTAGCTCACCGATATCATGTAGAAATTTCACCTACAGATCAAACTGATATATGCAATGTACTAAAGCATAATACTAGATCTACATCTACCATAAACTTTGCGGAAGCTTAACTGAACATGAGAAACATCAAGCATGAACACATATAACTGATAAGAAGGAATCAATCACACATAACACAAAATATATCACTAGGGAAGGCACTAGCATAAAACCCCAACACTGTATTATCAATCAAGTGGAAATCCTCAACAACATACAAAAAGAATCAGCTCGAAAGCTATCATGCTCTCTCTGTACTCTGATGATAAAGCTCATGGACTACCTAGCCCTGTATATAAAGGCTGCACTTTAGGTCCAAGCTCCTATTTCCTTGCACAATTTTGATTGGGGTCCAATTACAAAACACATGTAAATTGGCCTGATCATATCTGTTGTCACCTCAGGTCCAACTATGTAGTCATAGAAGGAAGAAGCTTCCTTCCCCATGCAAGGAATACTTACTAAAAATATCCTAGCATCTGATAGTACATTGTCCCACATCTGATCTCAACTGGGTCTCCGATAGAACTGACATGCATCAGTTATCCATGAGTGAATACACAGTTATCTGAAAATAAGAGTTATCACATGCATGCAAGCATCAACAAACTATATCTCATTAATTTAACAACTTGTTAAACTAATCTAACTGAACTTGACTAAGTTAAACTAAGTCAACTAATCCTCTCAATATAGAACTCATCCTTAATTCCATAATTAGTGGAGTAAATCAAGGACAAATTCCCCAATCAGTGGAGAAATAATTGCATGTTCTCACAAAGAGTTCAAGTTTGCTTTTCCTTAACTATTAACTCATGGAGAATTAATTAATTAATATTCCAAACTGCTGGTAAGACCAAATTCCAATTTAATTCCTATAGATAGACCAAGGACTGCTATAAATAGGAAGGGACCCAAAAATGTTATTTTTAGAATATGTTATTTTTAGCAGTTTCACCTCTCACCCAAGGTGACCAAAATGCTCATTGGCCAAATTGCTATTTTTAGAAGTGTTATTTTTAGCAGTTCTATTTTTAGCACTTCCTAAATTTAGCATTTCTTGTTGCACACTTTTCAACAAAAAAAAACTCCCAACTGACCACTTTGTTGGGCTAGAAACATACTCTGTTGCAGAAGCTCTACCTACTACTAACAGGTGCTCCCTCTCTGATCTCTGCACTACTGCAACATCTCCATGCATCTCGCACCATTGCACCCTTATCTCTGCTACCTTGCACTGTGCAACACACTTGTGCCTCTCGCACCATTGCAGCTTGCATGCTCTGCACTGTCTTGGGATTCCCTGCATTGTAGCTCTCTCTGCCACTCCATCTACATCTATCTATACCTAATCAGTCAGTTCCTACTATTCCACATATGGCCTCCCGTAGCAAGGTCTCATCTAAGAGGTTGGGTACCTCAAGGATCCTACCCCTCCTCCTTAGGACGATCACTCTATATCACCCCACCTCCTACCTGGAGGTATGGTTGCATGTGATCCCTCTACCCACCTGGATCGAAGTTTCCCCCTACTGGAGGTCTCTGCATGAGTAGATGTCTCTACTCGATCTCCTCTCATCTTCTCTAGTTGTAGCTACTCCACAACCTCCTGAAGCTGCTACACCAATCGTGGCTCCTCCACGACCGTCTGAGACTTATTCTGGCACTGCATGTTGAGAGGTAACATACACTCCCTCTCAACCACCAGGTCTCCATCAGTTTCCTTGTTGCTCAAGGCTTTGCATGCATCTTGAACCTCAAGAGCATACAGGTTCTTGACCTGTGAACTGATCTACTTCACCTGTCTAGTGATGATGTGTCTAAGGAAAACCTTTCCCTTACTAAAGACTACATCATAGCCTCTGTCTTCTAGCATCGCGATTGACACCAAGTTTCTCTTCAGTCCTGGTACATACTTGACATCAGTCAAGGTAAGGAGAGCTCCATGCTCCCTCTGAAAAATAACCATGCCTACACCTAAGACACTATACTTCTCATCATTACCCATTGTTATGAGTATCTGGAGATCTTTCTCCTCCAAAGTGCTGAACAAACTCTTGTTGCCGGTCATGTGGAAAGAAGCTCCACTGTCAAGAAACCAACCACTTCCAACCATGCATGCGAAGAGTGTGAAATCCAACTCAAACTGTGAAGCAAGTGCCTCACCTTGACATCCTTCCCTAGATCCCTTCATGGATTTCCTCTGTGGACAATTTGTAGCATAATGGCCTACCTCATGATAATGAAAGCACCACACTTTCAATTTTTCAACCTTCTTCCCACCATTGGAAGAATTGGATTTGGAAAGAGAAACCTTCTCCTTCCCCTTCGTTTCCTTACTTGCTAAGGCTAGTTCTCCTTGTTGGGCACTGGAGAAGGTATGTTATTTTCATTTACCTTGTTATCTTTTCTTCAAGATTCACAACCTTTTCACATCATGAGCTAAGCATATGGTAGAAAATATGATAAATCTAGAAGGTTTATGTGGAATATGAAATGACTAATAATTACCCTTTTTCTATGCAGAAAGAGGAGAAAACGGAGGATTGTCATCCCAAAGGAAAGAACAAGACCAAGTTAACTGATGTCCCTTTGGCAAGGAACTGCGCTCAAACAAGGCGATCCAAATTGGAGTGTAACAGCTGGAAAAAGGAAAAGGAGATCTCCAATCAGCGCAAAAGAATAAGAAGATAATCACAAGTTAACAGCTTGATGAATCCCTCAGGATCCTTTGATCCTGAGGGATCGCTATCTTAACAACCTGTTGCATTGCTAATATCATTTGGCTATTATAAAAAGAGGTAGCACCGTTAGCTTGGGGGGGAGAAGACTATTATTATTTTTATGAAATTTTCTTCAGTACTTGAACTTTGATCATTGACTCTCCTTGAAGACCGAGTCCACGTAACTCTATTTCATATTTTAATATAAAAACCCGGTTGTTGTTCTATCATCGATTCTGGAGTAGCCTGAAGCAGTGAGTCCCTGGGGGCTAAGGGCCCGACCCTGGTGGATCACTTGCTCCTGTATCATATTCCTTATTCATGTGTGGTTTGACTTCTTTCCTTCACTCTGCTCAGCAATCTAAAGCGCTTTACTGTTTTACATATCGGCTCTGTTATACTTGATTAAATATTACTGTTACTCACAACAAGAATGCTATGTTATCATTCCAAATCTGAATTGCATTAGTGTTCCTCCTGACAAATCACATAGCATTGTTGTTCTCTACAGATTAACCGAGCTATATGTTCTTGGATTAGTACTACTGTATGATTTACTCTTAATCGTGACTGTTGTTTATTCAGAATTACTGCTTTGTTACCATTGTTGTTCTGAAACCATTGTCGTTCTGAAATAATTGTTGTTCCATTACAATTGCTGCTATTCTATAGCTGTGATTCATGTATACTGTATCGAGCTTTGATTACTGTTCCTTTTACTGATTAAGTGTGTTGCGTGTTTAACTTGGGTAACCGTACATTTCAATTTCAATTGTTGTTCTATACTTTATTTCTAAGAGTTTGTTGTTCCATTTTTGATAGTTTTTCAAATCAGAAGTTGTTACTTAGTTCCCGTAGATTATAATTATAGGTGTTGTTGTTCAATATTATTCATAGAGATAGTTGTTGTTCCATTTCCTGCTATTTGTAGATCATCATTGCTTTGGTGTGCAAAAGGTTTGAAATTTTAGTGAACATTGACCTATACTGTCTAGTTCCCAGTTTGATGATCCTTATTTTGAGTGCTTCTTTAATTGCATCAATTTACAGAGGGAAGAGTTACTGTTACTGTACCCTCAACTGATAAATTGTTGTAGATTTCTGATCACATGATTTGAATTCTAGGTTTCTTTCTGCAAATAGATTTCATTTCAAGCATCCATTTACTCTTGTATTGAGAGCACTATACTACTAGCATTACTCTAACAAATAACCACCTCAAACTGAGTACACTCTTTGAAATAACAAATCATTCCTGGATTGACAATTAATGTAGGGTAAATAGAGGTGAAAAAGACCATTTTTAGTGCTTGACATTCTGGTGTTGTTGCTAGGGAAGAGTGTAGCCATTTGTCTATTTTCCAGAGTAGTGTAAGAACCTGTTAGGAAAGAATTGGGTTTGAAAACCAGAAGGTAAGAATCTGTGTACGGAGTATGTAATAGCCCTGCTCCCCTACCCGCTTTCCTGCAGATTTTGTGTTGTTTTCTTTGGGTAGAAATTAGTAGTTGATTCATGTGCATGACTAAGCTGAAAAAGCCAGAAAAGAATCCCAAACCTCTACCCAAGCCTGATAAAGCTAAGGGGCCGGTGACCCTTGGATGATCAACCTTTATAGATGAAATCCTTAAGAAAGCAGAATCTCAGCCTTCAGTAGGGCCTAGAAAAGTCACTTCTAGACAACCTACTAGTTCCCTTCAGGCCACAAGATCACCATCTATAGCCTTTGCTAAGGTGCATAGTCATACTGAAGAGCAGGATTTTCAAGAAATTGAGAATTCTAGCCCAAAATCATTGCAAGAAGGGAACCTTAGCAACCTCTGTGAAGGGAGAGGAGAAATCGGGGAAACTGAAGAACCCGAATCTCCCCTTGGGATAATTCCGCCATTAAGCAGCCCAGGTAAGGGAAGTGCTGCAAAAATCATCCATAACAAAGTTGAAGAACCTCAAGAGCCAAAATCTCCCCAGACATTAGGAACTCTCATCATCCCAGATAAAGGAAGTGTTGTTAAGGCCATTCCTGTTAAATCCAATCCTCCTCGTCAACCTAGGAATACCCTCCTAGATATCCTAGAAGATTATTGGCACATATTTGACCAAATGGCCCAAAACCAGCCAAACACCCAAACTTCGACACTGCAATATCCCATTGTGGACACTACAACTAATTCTCCTATGAAAGAAAATCCTCTCCAGCATATCCCTACATTTCATGGCCTTACATCAGAAGACCCTGATGCATTCTTATTTGAATTTGATGTGTTGTGTAGAGGTTGTGACTATACCACCAACCCCCAAAAACTAAAATTATTTCCCTCTACATTAAAAGGAGCCGCTTTACGATGATTTATGGGCTTGGGTGGTGGTGTTATAAATAACTGGGATCAAATGAAAGAATCCTTTCTAAAAAAATATCAGGATTATTGTAGGGCTAGAGAGTTGAAAGATGAAACATTTCAAATGGTGGCTAGACCAAATGAAACATTAGAGGAATATGTCGAGCATTTTCAGTATAATCTTCAAAGATCTCCTTATGCATCATTACCCTTACCTGATAATGTATTGAAAACTACATTAATTAGAGGAATGAAGGAACAATGGATTGAAACATTAAACATTATGGGAAAATGAGATGTTTACCAGGAAAATTTTGCTGACATTATTAATTTACGTATCAGGAGTTCAAGGGGCAGCACAAGACTAAAACTAGCAGAACATGATCGGTTTAATAGAATTTCTAAAGAAGGAGTAACTAATGCAGAAATTGGAAACTTATTAGAAAATTTTAAGACCGACATATTAGGGACTCTGACAACACAACTTGATATTATGCAGGCCAAACAGAAGCAAGCATAGGCAGAACAAAATTTGGCAATATTCTATCCTAGGTGCAGAAAGAAACACAACCACAAAGAATGTACATTAGATGCGGTTCAAGCATGTGCCATTTGTACAAAAGATCAATCTACAGAAAGTTGTCCCTCACTTCCAGGATTGAAAGCAATATACAAGGAAGCGGAGGAAGCGCTGGAATCAGTGTACCTACTTAATCAACACCATCAATGGCAGCCACGACAATCAGGTATGTTCTCTGATCCAGCTTCTTCTTTTCAGCCCGCACAATCATGCTAAGTAATACAATACTACATGGAAAAATCAATCTCCATTCTCAAATTGGTCATAACAACCATTTCCTTCATTATCACCATGGCTGAATCCAACAAGTCAACCCAGTTGGCCAAATTTTCCCTATACCCCACCATATTGGCAAAATAATGTATATCCAACACAATGGTCCCCTCCTACTTCACAAAGTCAAGCCTGGCAGACAAACTGGAAAATACCGATGAACCAGCCAGTAGGAACCATTCCACTCCCTCAACCTACACTGCCAGCATTACAACAAAACCCCTAGTCTAATTTAAGACCACAACTCCCAGCCCAACCAGCCCTAATTCTAATAACAGACCGATCCAATCTACTCAAATAATTGAAACACCATACATAGGAACCGATCTAAGGGAGTGTACTGACCTTCAATTGATATCTGGCTGCATCATTGAAATAGAGGGAGATAAAACTGCTCAAGTTGAAAATCAGCTAGCTATAGAACAACCATTGCAAGAAGAGGATGTGATCAGACAACAAACTCATAATCAAGTAATTACATCTTCTCCTCCATTCCCAGAACGATTAATTATACCTCGACCTACCCAACATCCTGCTTTTGACATTCTGGGAGAACTTAAAAATCTGTACATAAAAATCCCACTCCTCCAAGCCATCCAAGGCGTCCCAATATATGCAAAGACCATCAAGGAACTATGTATAAAAAAGCCAAGCAGGAGAATAACAAATAACCCGACAGTCCAAGTAGTTGGAACTTTATCCGACCTATTATCAGAAAGAGAAACACCTATTAAATATGAAGATCCGGGAAATCCAGTAGTAACAGTACAAATCCATGGGCAAACCTTTGCAAATGCCTTAGTTGATTTAGGGGCTACAATTAATATCCTAAGAACCGCCACTTGTCAAAAAATGGGCATTACATCAGTAGAACCAACCTCCACTTTATTAGAACTGGCCGACCGATCTGTGGTTAGGCCAGAAGGCACACTACATGATGTCATGGTATCTGTTGGTTCCTGGGAGTATCCTGTCGACTTTATGATAATAAACCCCAAAAACCGACTTGATGGACATCCAATGATTTTAGGCAGACCTTGGCTTACAATTGTTGATGCTTATATTATTTGTCGACAAGGCAGTATGACCATAACTAGAGGGGCTAATATCAAGAAACTAGCCTTGTATCCTCTAGCCCAGCCAAGTGTCACAATAATGAAAACTAAAAAACATCCTATATTATACCTCACTAAAAATATTAGATCTCCATTAACCATAGAAGATCCCTCGATTTCAAAGATCAAACAGAGGATGATGTTATTAACAACTTTCTTAGCCAGGCTAAATCTAGATCCCACATACAATGCCAAATGATAGAAGCAGTGTTTGATAATGAATTAGAAGAGGATCCTCTCAAATATACCCATGATCAAACAATACCTACTACCTCTATATTAAATAGCAAAACCGTAGAAATTGAGCTGGGAAAAACTTTAAACCTTAATGGCAACCTGACTCTAGAATAAGAACACAAGCTAATTCAGCTGCTGAGAAAACATAAAGAAACATTTGCATGAGATTATCTTGACATGAAAGGAATTGATCCCCAGTTATGTACACACCACATTTACATAGAAAAGGATGTAAGACATGTTCGCCAACCACAAAGGAGACTTAACCCTCACCTAAAGGATATTGTAAAAGCTGAACTTCAAAAAATTTTGGATGTGAACTTTATTTACCCCATCTCTGATAACAAATGGGTCTCTCCGCTTGTGGTGGTACCAAAGAAGAATGGAAAATGGAGGATTTGTGTAGATTATAGAAAACTGAATAAAGAAACACAAAAATACCACTTTCCCCTTCCATTCATTGACCAAATATTAGATACATTAGCAGGAAAGAAATTATTTTCTTTCTTGGATGGCTTCAGTGGATACAATCAGATTCAGATTGCCCCTAAAGACCAAGACAAAACTACTTTTACTTGTCCTTGGGGAACATTTGCCTATAGAGTTTTACCTTTTGGCCTGTGCAATGCCCTTGCCACATTTCAAAGGGCTATCCTTAGCATTTTTTCAGATTTAATAAATGAAGGGCTCGAAGTATATATGGATGATTTTACACCATACGAAGATGATTTCGACCCAGCATTAGACACACTAGAAAAAGCGTTGCAGCGATGCATTGCCACCAAGCTCTGTCTGAGCCATGAAAATGCTATATGATGATGATTGAAGGACTTATTCTAGGCCATTATATTTCAGCAGCTGGAATACAGGTAGATCCAGCCAAAATTCAAATAATTTTGCTAATACCTACTCCTACCACTCAGACAGAGGTACACAGTTTTCTCGGATTCTCTGGTTATTATAGAAGATTTATCAAACATTTTTCTCATATTGCTACACCTTTATATGCACTAACAGGGAATGTTGACTTTGTCTGGACAGAAAAATGTGATCGCACTTTTGAGAATCTGAAAAAGCTTGTGTCAACAGCCCCAGTACTCCGAGGACCAAATTGGGACTTGCCATTTCAAATTTCATCAGATGCTTCAAACACAACTATTGGAGTAGTCCTTGGGCAGGAAGAAGATAAAAAACCATATGCAATTTATTATATTATCAAAAATTTGTCCCTGCTGAATTGAACTATACTGTGACTGAAAAGGAATTTCTAGCTGTAATACATGTCGTTAATAAATTTAGGCATTATATCACTAGATATCCTATTATTTTATATATAGATCACTCTGCCATAAAATATTTAGCAAATAATCCTATTACAAATGGTAGAGTAACCAGATGGTTGCTTTTACTATAGGAATTCGATATCACAATAAAGGACCGGCTGGGAAAGGAAAATCCTATAGCTGATTTTCTCTCATGAATGCCAAAACTAGTAGATACAGTAGCAGTCGAAGATCAATTTCCAGATGAACATCTGTTAGCTGTTACTATTAAAACACCCTGGTATGCTGATGTTGCAAATTACCTAGCAATAGGCAAATTACCAGAACATTTGACCCCTAATGAACGAAAGCAGATTGTCCAGCGAAGTACTCGGTTTTCTTCGATTTGGGGATACCTGTTTCATACAGGGGCAGATATGCACATCAGGAGATGCATCTGTGAAGATGAATTTTTTGACATCTTGAAAGCTTGTCACGATGGACCATGTGGCGGACACTTCGCAGATCGAAGAACTGGTCACAAAGTGCTACAAACAGGATATTATTGGCCCACGATCTTTAAAGATGCAAAGAAATTCATTCATGCCTGTGACAGCTACTAGAGAGCAGGATGCCCTGGACATGTTGATGAAATGCCCGTGAACCCACAGCTAGTTATTGAACCATTTTAACGATGGGCGTTCGATTTTGTTGGTCCAATTAACCTGTCGTCAAATCAGAAAACATACATTCTGGTAGCAACAAAATATGTCACCAAATGGGTTGAAGCAGAGGCATTGTTGAGAGCTACAGAAGATTCCTTCATACAATTCCTGTTCCACATATTTGTGAGATATGGCCCCCCAAGAGATATAATTACGGATGGAGGACCTCAATTTGTTGGTAATAAAATTGTTGCCACACTAAAAAATTATCATATTCAACATAAAATTACTACTCCATACCACCCACAGGAAAATGGTCAAGTAAAGAGCACAAACAAAACAATAGAAGCAATACTGACAAAAACCATTGCATCACACAAACGCGATTGGGATGCAAGACTGTTAGAAGCACTATGGACATTTAGAACAACATGGAGGAGTACTACCGGTTATTCACCATACCATCTAATATTTGGAAAGGAACCCATCTTTCCAATAGAATTTGAAATACAGACATTACGAACAGCACAAGAGGTCGGTCTAGATTTAGACCAAGCCCATACTAATAGATTACAGTAGATCAATGAGCTAGATGAAATCAGACTCTCTGCCCTTCAACATACTATGTTAATTCAATAGCAGCGAGCCAAATGGCACGACGCCCTCATTAAAAGGAAAGTCTTCCGCGAAGGAGATTGGGCACTCCTATACGACTCCAGGTTCCAAGATTTTCTCAGGAAACTTCAGACTCGCTGGCTGGGACCATACGAAATCCAAAAGGTACATGATAATGGCACCATTACTCTAACCACTATTTATGGATCCAGACATACCTTTAAAGCAAACGGCCACCGAGTTCGATTATATCGCAAACCGCTTACTCGGGAATCCTTCTACCAGCAACTTCATGAAGACTCTGACATGCAGATTTTGGTTGAGGAAGAGAAATCTTCCTCACCCTTGGATCATTGATTATTTCTACTACTCCTACACTGTACATAATTTTTTGTCTTGTATATATTTTTCACTTGTATAGCATTTGTGCTTTGTTGTTCCTTTTGAAAGGAACAACATCTTTACCATTTTTCTGTTCCTTCTACAAGGAATAGCATTTCCATCGTTTCGTTGTTCCTCTTCAAAAACAACAACACTTGCATTTTTTTTGTTGTTCCTTTTCCCAAAGGAACAACATGTTTCGTGTTCTGTTGTTCCTTTTCTAAAAGGAACAACACTTTCTGTTTCTTTTGTTCCTTTTTCCAAAGGAACAACATTTTCATGTTTTGTTGTTCCTTTCCCAAAAGAAACAACATTTTCATGTTTTATTGTTCATTTTCTAAAAGGAACAACATTTTCCGTTTTTTGTTGTTCCTTTTCCAAGGGAACAACATTTTCGTGTTTTTCTATTCCTTTCCCAAAAGGAACAGCATTTTCATTTTTCTACTATTCCTTTTCCAAAAGGAACAACATTCTTTGTCTTTTGCTATTCCTTTTTCCAAAGGAACAACATTTTTGTGCTCTGTTGTTCCTTTTCCAAAAGGAACAACATTTTTTGTCTTTTGTTGTTCCTTTTTCCGAAGGAACAACATTTTCGTGTTTTGATGTTCCTTTTCCAAAGGAACGACACATTTTTGTTTCTGCTGTTCCTTTTTCCGAAGGAATGGCACATACTTGTTTCTACTATTCCTTTTTCCGAAGGAACGACACATTATTGTTTCTGCTGTTCCTTTTTCCGAAGGAACGACACATTTTTGTTTCTGTTGTTCCTTTTTCCGAAGGAACGACACATTTTTGTTTCTGTTGTTCCTTTTCCAAAGGAACGACACATTTGCGTTCTTGCTGTTCCTTTTTCCAAAGGAGAAGCATTCTTGTTTCTATAGAATTTAGACTTCTGTGATGCATAATATGTTTGAGAGAATAATTTCGGCAAAATCACATAAAAAATAATTTGTCGACGCGTTTCGAACCAACCAGTGTGGTTCATCGTCATGACAAGTTGAAGATCCAATCTGAGCGATAAGTTAAATAGGGACAGCATGCCATTCCAATAGCTATATTTACTAAGTAACAGATAGCGGATAAACAGGACCTCTAACAGCTAGGTTTGACCAAGGCCCAGGGGGAGGGATCAAAAATATTTTATGTTATTTTATTTTTTTTTATTTTTTTTTATTGATAATAATATTAGAATAAATATAATGGTAAATATTAGAGTTTGAGTGACCGTTGTCTAATAAAGATACTAATAATATTATTATTAAATCTGTATTATTTCTATTATTAAATATATTGAAATTAAGAAATTTTATTTTTATTTTTTATATTTTTATTATTTTATTATTTTTTTATTTTTTTATTTTATTTATTTATTATTATTATTATTTTTAAATATATTAATATTATTAATACTAATATCACTATTATGATAAAGTAATAATATATAAACTAATATCATATTACTAATATGATATAGTAATTAATAGTAATATTATTATTATTTACTTTTAGCTAATATACTAGCTTATGATCTGAATAATTTATTAAAAAAACTATATTATTACTAGGGCTACATTTTTGTATCATTTATAATTATTAATGTTATAATTTTTATTAAGGTTAGTTTCATTTTCTAGGAGAATTGGCCGAGGATGAAAGATTCAATTAGTATTAATTATATTAAAGAGTAATACAATATAATTCAAAACTGATTAAGGGAGGATAAAAGATAACTCGAAACAAAGGAAAGCAGGGATGAAGAGGTTAGGAGGACAGGGCTGGGATCCAACAACTACTAATCTTCCAGCCGTCATCCCTATTAAGATTATTAGGCCTTTTTTCGATTTCAAGGGCCTCTCTAAATTTACGATGGTAAAACTGCACAACTTTTGCAATGACATGAGCCTTTTCTATACATACATGATGTTTAGTCTTCTCGGCATGCTCTGCAAGGGCTGAGGACTTGGCCCTTCCATGCTTTAAGTCTGCCGAGTGTTCATTCTTGTTTCTGTTGTTCCTTTTCCTGAGGGAACAACATTTTTTTTCTTTTGCACAGTGCATTTTTCTTTTCCGTTGTTCCTTTTTGTGGAGGAACAACATTAGCATTTTCACTGTTCTTTTTCAAAAAACACAGCATTCTTTGCTTTTTTCTTGTGCTTGTTTTCTTTGCTGCATAGTAGTTTCGAGTTTTTTCTACGATTTTTTATATAGTACTTCTTTTATCTTTTTCTTTTTGTGTGTTTTATCATTCGGATCACTTCTGAAACACAACCATACCCTTATGCAATGAATATGAGAAATAGAAGATGCTGAAATCAGAAAATTACATAAAAACTCACTATCTTTACAAGAATTTGCTCTGAATTGATAACAAAAAAGAGGAAAGGACACAATTATTGATTATCTTGTTATCACTATTCTACTAATACCGGTATGCTTGGTTGTCTTTTATCATGATGGTTCCTTTTAAAATTTCATAATCCTTTTTGACCATTATTAAAGAATAAGAATGAAGGACATATTTTTCTATTAAGATGTTAAGGCTTCTTCCACCATCCCTACTCTCAAGGAGTGTTGAACCACCCTCTGTGTATAAATAAGGGAAAGTACCTTATAAAAAAAAAAGTAAAACATTGACATAATTTGCTAGCATGCATTGTCAGATGAAGGATAGGGGGTCTTATTGGGAGCCAACCTACCATGATCATAAGGAAGAAAGTGAAGTGGCATTCCCATTTGTTAAACACACATGGGCAACCACAAAATAGGAAAGATAAAACATGACAGTACATTTTTATTAACAACTCATATACATTTATAGTACATATTGTGACCATTGGGTTTCACATCCCAAGGTCTCTTGGACTCCTTTTGTCCATTCGGCTTCCACACTAACCCATTGAGGATTATGTGTCCAACATTCCCCCCCTTAATCTGAAGGGTTATGTATGAGTCCAAGAAGAGAGTTTTAATACAAAATGTGCAAAAATGCATGGCAACACTAGGCTGAATGTGCTCTCTGAAATGTTGGTATAAAGGGCAGTGGTTTAAGGATGACCACCAACACTGGAACGCTTAGTGCAATTCCTGTAACTCTTCCAAAACTGGCAAGAAGTTGAAGTCTTCTGCTAGAGGAAGTGTTCCTATTGTTTTGAAGAGGGAAACCTTCAACCAATAAAGGGAGGTCTCACCCCACATAAAAGGGAGAACTTCAACCTGAAAAGGGAAGTCTCAACCTGTGATGGTTTAAGGATGACCAACAACTCTATAATGCTTAATGCAATTCCTGGAACTCTTCCAAAACTAGCAAGAAGCTTGAAGTCTTCTGCTAGAGGAAGTGTCCCAGATTACCAACTGAAGGCATGTTCATGGGCATCTTTGTTTCTGGCTACAACTCTGAATCTGGTATGGCAAGTTGTGGCTCAGGCTCGCTTGATGTGACTTTGAAGTTTGTAGATAACCATCATTTCCCCCCCTATCAGATACAAGGTGAGATGATGGAGAAAACTCAACTGCAAGACTATTCAATACTCTAGAACAAGTTCTAACACATGATTGGAATATATTCTTGGCTGTTGATGCCCATTGCCAAGAAGCGATCCATCCAAGATGAATCTTTGTTCTTGCAGGGTGTTTGTTTATGAAGCATCTATTTGAAGAATGACTTGTTTTATGACAGTGCTTACATGGATGAAGATCAAAACAGTGATCTTTCAAATGGCCAACTCAGCCACAGTGTTGGCATTTCACAATCTGTTGTTGTTGTTGTTGTTGTGGAAGAGGGGCGGAGTCTGGAACAGCTGGAGGTGAACTGTCATGAATGAATCCAGCACTCTGAAACTGAATGGGCTTTGAGTAGTCTGGAATATGAAAGGACAAGTCCTTGTCATATCCAAGACCAGTTATGTGCTTGTTGTGGACAAGTTGTTCCCAAGGTCTGATGATGGGCTTGGGAAGTGCAGACTGAGTTTCTGCATTTGCATGTACAAATGTTGCTTTATTGGGTACTAAATCTAAACCAACTATAACATTATTGATTTGCTGTTTATGGGAGTCTATTTCATTATTCTGAACAGAAATAGGTTCAGAATGACGATTCCTCTATTTTAATTCTTCTTGCTGTAGCTGAGTTTCAAGCTGTAAAAAATCAATTTTCTCTTGTGCATTTTGTAGATAGACCTGAATGTCTGTGAGAGAAACTTTGTTGACTTTTAATGTATCATGATTAGAGGAATGTATCGGAGTTTTTAAGAACTCTAATATTTCAGTAATTCAGCCATATTATCCATTGTCAAAATTACACCTTTTTAAAAAACTGATCAGAACTATGACCCAATGAGTAAAAGTAACACCCACTCACAGTACAAAGACACAGAAAAATCCTTTGTAAATGTGCAGCAAATGAATCAAGGAATCCAAGGAATCAATTCATATATATGTAGGCAAAGACTATAATGAGTTTTAATACCACAACTGGGGCAGCAATAACTGCAAACTTGCTTGGATCCTTCAAGTACTCCTTCACTTTCAAATCAGAAATGATGGCTATCAAAACTTCAATAATTATAAAACGATGTCATGGGAAGGACTTGAATACTCATATGCTTTGACTAGGGTACGAATCAATATTCTCTGATCTTGCCACTTTTTGGCAATGAAGATAAGAAATGAGAGTAAATTCCAGCAAGGACTTTCAGACCCAGAATGCTGCTCCAACACTTGCTCAGATCATAGGCATGGGAATGAGTCTCTAGCACGCTGAAACAACAGTGGTAGAACTTCTTACATGTCCAAATACTTAGCAAACTATACAATGTTGATCATATATACCATAGCATTTTACCATGCCCTTTCAAGAGCCTTCCAGCCATGGACAGTTTCAGGAAAACCTCCAGGAGATTAGAGAATACTTGACCTTGCTTCAGATGTATATGCAGCCAATTATTAAGAACATTTGACTCTTTGACAGTGATAAAATCTGCCCACAAAGGACAACTCGAACAAAAACTTGGATGAAGTAAACTTGTCCTCTTTCCTGCTAGTATTGCCCTCAACTACTACAAAAGTAAATTGTTCCAAAACTCAGATATAGGTGCTTTTTGTTTAGTTGAAAACTTGGTCCTTACGAGTTTATATATCATATATGGCCATTCATGTGTTGAAAGCATTACATAACTGCCATCCATATGCCATCACATTAAATGTTTCATATGTATGATTTTTTTTGTTATGCTACGACCCATTTGGGATATGACAAACACAAAGAGCATTGTTTCAATGCAAACACACAATATACAGAGCTCACAACATATAAAGAGCATGTATATCAATGCACATGAACATTTACTTACAACATTCAACCTCAAGTCATTCAACGCCTTCAATAATGGTACCTAAAATCTTACACAGTGATGAATGTATGGTCTTTCCAAACTTAAACATCGCACTATTTTCGAAAATGTTTAACACGGTATGTACACGGGTCCCATAGAGAAGTCCAATGCTAAACTGTATAGTTTTTAGCAGTCCCTCTGGATAAAACAATCGTAAGTCAAAGTGTTTTGATTCTCGAACTGATAGTGGAGCCCTCCACTCTGAAACAATAATTTCATGGAAAGTAGAACCCTCCACTCTGAAGCAATAATTTCATGAAAATCCGGACACAACTATTTTCATAATACACAGGTTTGTGTCAAAATATCATGATGATGCTGCTTACCTGGAATCTTTCACCATGATGTGACAGAGATTATCACGATCAGTCCACAGTATTAATGATCCAATGGTCTGGCACTGCTCCTCGAACTCTGTAGTGAGTCTACGCCCTCAAAGAATAGGATGAAGAATTTTAGCGCGGATAGTGTCTGAGGTGAACATCAACTGAGGAAGTGTAGTCTTGCAAACCAGACTGCTCAAGTTATTGATTTCCCATGGGAAATGCCCTCATATTTCTATGTGGGGATTGCTGTAGTCCCCAAGCTGTAGAAAGGTCGACTATTCATGAAGTTGTGAGCGGTCGTGAGGCCGAGGTTGATGTGTATGGAGGCTGACTGATGTATAGACTCGACCCGTAGACTCCGCATTCAAATCCACCAGATCCTCTCTCTGCCCTAGAATTATATGTTTGGTGGAATACAGTCTCAGGACCTCGCCTACGAAATCGGTGACCTTGGGAATGTGGGCGCCAATCCAGAGTAGGTATAATGCATCAAAAATAAACCAGCACACTTGAAAGAATTCCTCTGATTTATGGAGTTCGTACATGCATTCAGAAATTTACAGTGGTTTTGTGCCCATTCATAAAGGCATGGCTAACACTTCAATCGACCTTCATCTCATTATGGTCGATTAGCTTGGTTAGGTTCAGAGTTAGGGCAAAGGAGGTGCTTTCAGTGAAGATTGATCGATCCTATTTAACGGAAAGGATAGATCATGACAATGCAGTGCGCTGCGAGGCGAGCCAACCTGCTTCGAACCTTAGCAGATTCCTCAGAGTGGTGCAGTAAGAATAATAATGGCAGAGAGCCCAGGGTGCAGAAAATTATGCATAGAAGACATGTAGAGAGGCAGTGTTTGCAGCAGGTTTATTGACAGAGGGTGCAAACAATATCAAAAACGTATATAATAGTGCCATAGGTTAGGTAATGTTCAACTAACAAAGAATTTCATAATGGAAAAGCTTCCAGAGGACAGTCCAACGTTCAACCGAATATAGGCCGAGGAGGCAGTATAGGTCAGGCATTAACCAAACATCTCAAGTCATAAAAATTTCAACATTTCACACTCAATCATGCCATTCTCGGAGCAATGCATGCAGTCTGATGTGCTCAGCTTCAATTTTTTAGGTTGTCAGGGGCGTTTGGTAGTCAGGAAAGTTACAGGTAATGAAGACCAGGCCAGCGCTATTCAAGGCAGCTCAGACCAGCTGCTCAGGGAATAACAACATGCCATTTTTTAACTAAGGGATAAACCATGAGGAAGAAAACTACACAGGCCACTCATCATGGCTCTGATACCATGTTAAACACACATGGGAAACCACAAAATAGGAAAGATAAAACATGACAGTACATTTTTATTAACAACTGATATACATTTATAGTACATATTGTGATCGTTGGGTTTCACATCCCAAGGTCTCTTGGACTCCTTTTGTCCATTCGGCTTCCACACTAACCCATTGAGGATTAGGTGTCCAACACCATTATGGCCACCATACCAGGGAAATGATCCAAGAGGCACATTAGAAAAAAAAGAGAAAAATTCTTTGGAACAGGAGGTCTCATCACGAGCCAGGCTGCCCACCTTTCACTCCTTCCTAGTGAATGGCATTATGATTTATCTGGTTACCAAGCCAACATAATGGCCTCCATTTTGACATTCCATAGTACTTTCTTGAACATACACAAAGTATCATGGTTCCATGGGTGAAATAAACAACTCTATCAAGGTTATGGACACCTGTGGGCAACAGAGCTCTGTTGATGGTATTGAGGTCATATTTTTATACACTAATAGCACTTATGAATCCATTCTTCTACCTTTCTAATGGATCAAATAACATTATGAAAATATTTTTTTCGAACCTCTAATACATGAAATCTGTTATAATCAATCATGATGGAAAAAGTTGATCGTGACTGCACTGAACTTTTGTGCACGTCAACTCTCTTATCCTCCAAATCTCGCATCATATCACGACATTTTCTTATTTATTAATCGATTCTATAATACACCTTGATTTTGGAAATCCACTCGTTCTTGTAAACATGGCATCTCGCTATACGCTCCTCCTTTCTAACTCTGCATCACGTCAGTCCAGCACGCCGCTCCCTCATTTGATGGCCGAGGATGGCCTATCCCATTACAGGGGGGGAGTAGGTGACCTCATAATTCACTGGCATATCTGTCAGTTTTCCATTTGGAGAACTTTTACTAGAGAATAGCAAGGCTTAACGGTATATCATTTTTCAATTTGCATGGCTTGCTGTTTCAAAATTATTTCTTATGCTCCAACAATTAGCAAGTAATTTGAATTCTAAACAAGCTTGTAGTTTCGTCATTTTTTTGTGGTTTCTAACAGCTTGAACAACCTGTTGTTCCATTGCCATATTCGTGTTTTTTACAGTTTGCTAAGCATGGGAGGAAGATCAATTCGTAAAGAACCACAGGTGTTGACAATCTCGGATTCCGCACGAGAAATCCTAACAAGGGTAGGATGGATGGTTTATCTTAATCACCTGCAAGAGTCCAACGAGACTATGGAAATTGAATTCTTACAGAACCTACAAGAGTATCACTCCATGGTAAGAGGGAGAAAAATAGCAATCACTGACGATATAATTGTAGAATTTTTTGGACTACCAGCCACTCGATCTGTGTGGACTCTTAAGAAGATAAGACTGCAAGACGCCATCAAAATCTTCCAAGATGAAGGACAGAACCTGACACGAAGTGGGAAGGGAGTTCTACCAGCAGCTTTGGGAGAACCATGGAAAGAATTGGCAAAGATCATTCAAAATTACACTACCTGTGAAGGCATAAAAGATGTGGTAAGACCACGCGACCTTAAGCTTTTAGCTGTATTAAAACAGAAATGCACTGTGAATTTGCCTGCGTTTTTACTACATGATGTTGCCCGAAGCATGAAAAAATCCCGCCATGTAGAATCGGTAGTAAGTCATCATGGGTTGATACATTTGATAGTTAGCTACAGTCTTGCTCAGCAATATAGTAGCTGGGAAGAGATAATTTTTACAATAGATGGGGGACAGGCTCTACCAGCCCCCAAACGAAAGCATACTGCAAATACATCAAATAGACCATTGGAATGGAGGAAATCCGTTAGATTGGCATGGATCAGAGGGAGGCTAGAAAATTCCCAAGGGAACACTAATCAACCAGTCAAAGTAGTTGATTCAGGGGACAAGCAACCCCCACAATTGGAAGGAGGAGAGAATGAAAGAAAATCGAACGATGAGGAAGAAACAGAAGGAGAAACCGAACAATCTAGGTAGGTTGAAGAAGATACAGAGCAATGTGAGGAAAGCTCGTTGCAAAATCCACTGTGAGAGGATGAATTGGCCCAGATTCTGGCCAACATGGTAGAATATACTCAACCTCTCAGCCCACTAAACCTCCATACTGAAGAAGAGCCACAGGAGCACTCTATTCACGATAAGAGTGCATCCGAAGAGTTATGTGACAAGGAAGAAGAAGAAGAGAATCATTCCAGCCATGATGAAAGTGCATCTAGAGAGAAAAATGATGAATATGAAGAAGAGGAACAATTTGTTCCAAGTCAGAATACACCTGAAGAATTTGATGAGGAAGAGAAGGGAGAAGAAGAGGTTACTCGGGAAATTGTAGAACAAGCTAGGGTTTCTACCCCCAAACAACCCGATCAGTAGAATGATGACGAAGGACCCCAGGAGAAAAATCAAGAAATTTGTCAAGAAGAAAGTCAAGGCCTGAGTGTGCGAACGACTGTTCCTTCCAGTCAAATGGAGAAAATCAAAAGATTACGAAAGGAACAACAAAGACGGCTTAATGTAATCGTGCGACTTCGACAACAAATCAGGATTCTGAAGATAAGGAAGAGAGCAAAAAGGACCTTGGTGGCGAAACCCCTTAGAAAAAAGGTGAAAAGAACTCAGGTCCAGCTTTGCCCATTCAAAATCAAAAGGAACAGCATTCAGCTGTTACTCATGTCGAAATTCAAACAGATGACATAACGGCCTATGATAAGGAAATTCAAACAGAGGCGCAATCCTCTGAAGACGTTCGAACCATAATTACGAAATGACGCAATAAGAATATTCAAGTGAACCTTCCACCTACAACTACTATATGGGATAGTGACCTGAGGACAGTAACCCTACGAGAGGGTTTGACGCAAGCTCAGCAAGCAGTAGAAAAACTTACAAAACAAACTGTCCTGCGAGAGAAGTATGAAGAATTACAATAGCAGCTAAGGAATGTCAATTTGTTTGAAATTCAGGCTTTTGAAGGATGGCGAAAGGAAGAAGAAAGATTCACAAAGGTAACTCATAGGCTAGATGTAGTTATCAAAAAATGGATACCTTATGCTCTTTATACACTAACATCCTAGCATGTAGAGTGCCTGCTAAGAATTAGGCCTTATTTTTAATGGAAAGATATTTGCAATTAAAAATTAAGGTTGTCGAAGCAGGAGCCCCTATACAAATTAACGCAATTGATGATTTCATAAATTTTTGTAAGCACTATGTGGTAAAAGTTCAGAGATTATTATGTGAATTCTATTTGCACAACCTTGTGTTAGATCAAGAAACAGAGCAAAACCCCGGCCCTTTCATTGGGGATATTAAACTACAGGAAATTATTGCATTTGGAGTTAATCAAATAAAATGACTTAAAGCTTATAATGCCTTCCAAAGACAAGAAAACGGATTAGATTTATGGGTAAGAGCTGAGCCTAGAATTCTAGTGCAGTTATGGAATAAACATAGGAACCTCATGAGGACTATGGGCATGATTGAAGCATTAGGACCCATTCATACAATAATCAATCGGCAAGGGATAGAATACTTCTTTACCATCAAAGACCTTGCCATTGCCGCTGCTAAATTTCGATATTAGATTTCTAATCCGTATATCCAACGCAGAGAACCGTTTAATTATGAGAACTTTAAATTAGCTACTGATCGCTTGGGCCTCTATGGTGATATTATTTTGAGGGCAGGGCCATCTTGGTTAGGTTATAGGTTTCAGAGTCTGGTCATTTGGCATCCCGCACCAGGATACCAAGCCTTATATGAAATGCCTGAGGGCCAGACAGGGCATATTTTTGAACACCTAGCTAGACATCATGGCTGTAGACCTCCTCATGAGATCTCGTCTCCAACCTACTCCCTCGCCACCTTGCATGTCAACTACAATGTTTTCATGAGGTCATGAAAAAGGGTAAGTAGGGGGGTGTGTTGGGCACTGGAGAAGGCATGTTATTTTCGTTTACCTTGTTATCTTTTCTTCAATATTCACAACCTTTTCACATCATGAGCTAAGCATATGGTAGAAAATATGATAAAATCTAGAAGGTTTATGTGGAATATGAAATGACTAATAATTACCCTTTTTCTATGTAGAAAGAGGAGAAAACGGAGGACTATCATCCCAAAGGAAAGAACAAGACCAAGTTAATTGTTGTCCCTTTGGCAAGGAATTGCGCTCAAACAAGGTGATCCAAATTAGAGTGTAACAACCAGAAAAAGGAAAAGGAGATCTCCAATTGGCGCAAAAGAACAAGAAGATAGCTGCAATTTAATAGCTTGAAGAATCCCTCAGGATCCTTTGATCCTGAGGGATCACTATCTTAACGATCTGTTGCATTGTTAATATCGTTGTTTGCCTGTTATAAAAAGGGGTAGCACTGTTAGCTTGGGAGGAGAAGACTATTATTATTTTTATGAAATTGTCTTCAGTGCTTGAACTTTGATCATCGACTCTCTTTGAAGAGCGAGTCCATTTAACTCTATTTCATATTTTAATATAAAAACCTAGTTGCTATTCTATTGTTGATTCTGGAGTAGCCTGAAGCAGTAAGTCCCTGGAGGCTAAGGGCCCGGCCCTAGTGGATCACTTGCTCTTGTATCATATTCCTTATTCATGTGTGGTTTGACTTCTTTCCTTCACTCTGCTCAGTAATCTGAAGCGCTTTACTATTTTACATATCAGCTCTATTATACTTGATTAAATATTAATGTTACTCACAACAAGAATGTTATGTTATCATTCCAACTCTGCATTGCATTAGTGTTCCTCTTGACAAATCTGTTGAGATTGCAACAAGATGATGGAGCTTAGTGAAAAGAGTCGCCTTCACTAAGTGGGCCCGCATGCTATTTTTGGCGCAAGTCTATTTTTAGACTATGTCTATTTTTAGACATATGGATCATGTCTATGGATTGCAGGTTACTGTTTATGGATGATTGATCAAGTTTGGAAAAATAGATGGACTTCTATTTTTGATGAAAGTGTGAGTGATCACAGTGTGAGTGATCAAGTCTATTTTTAGACTGGCTGTCAAAAATAGAAAAGTCAAATATTATTATCTCACAATAATATTTGGACTATAAACTTTGTCTTATTTTCTTGGAGCACTTCAGTTCGAGCTACGGATGT
>APFE030040336.1:65004-76801 GCA_000404065.3 Pinus taeda | reverse complement strand
CTGCTCTGTTTTACTGTCTCTGGATACTGTTATTAGATTCTGCATCACTGACTAACAATCATCATCAGAAAGATTAAGTAAAATAAAAGCATGTTCTGTATACGCGGGTTTTCTTCTGCATAACGGCGTACATACGCAGGTTTAATAAATTGAAGTAGCGTATATCAGTTGTTTTTGAAAAAGAATAAGTATCCTGATAATACTGATTCAACCCCCCCCTCTCAGTATTATTTTCAACAGTTTTTTGTAGATGCAATTTCAGAATTTTGACTTGGACCAATTTCTTCTTGACTATTAGGATGCAGATATGTTTCATCCTCAAGCAAAGAAGGAGTTGATCTGTGTTGTGTATCAAAGCAGCTAATCTATGTTATTTTATGTTGGGAAGAAAATTCATAAAGGGCCTCTATGATTTCATAATCTAGACATTCTTCATCACCAAAAGCCTCTTCAAGGTATTGAATGTAGTTTTCACAGGATTCACAACAATCTTCGAACAACAAGAATGAATGATGAGATTTTCCATAAAACTCAAAGAATGTTGTGTGGAATTATTTAAGAGAGGATACGCTACGTAGCTTCAATCCTTCATACCATGATCTTGTTTTTCCTTCTAATGTAGCCAGAAACATTTTCATCAAAAAATCCTCGTGAAAGCTAATCCCAAGCTTATGTATATGCCAATGAAATTTTATTAGATGCAGAATAGCCTCATCCTCATTTCCATCTATGAATTTGGGAAAATTAGTTTTCCAATCTATGTAAGGAATTCAATTTGGAAAATCAAGAATGTGACCACGATTCATAAGGGCATACCTTCGAGAAGTTGAATCCATCTTGAAAATAGTTAAGTCACCAAAAATTTCTTAAAGCTACCTGTTTTTGAACAATGGAGTCACCATGAAAATTCTAAACCTTTGGATTCTTTGACACTAGAGTTGCTAGGTGAAAAATGCACAACTTTCTTGTGCCTAATCATTGTTCACCATCAACAATCAGATCTGATCCTTATCGTTCTTTCCCGGGGAAGATATGATCTTGTATTCCTCAGAAATAGCACCAAAATGTTATCCTCCACAATATCCCAAGTCTAAGAAAGGACATCGACAGAGGTAACCTCAAACCACTTAGGGTTCAGCAACTACCTTGCTAAACCAGAGAGGGATCTCTCTGTAAATCTCACAATGAAATATGACTAGAGTGGGAAAAATATATTAGGCTAGATATGTTCAGCTCTAAGGTTTTGAAACTTATGGTTTTGTTGGATCGGGAGTGAAAATTATGGAACTAGGTCAAAAGATCAAAAGTTTCAGTTGCAAGAGATATAAAGGAGAAGGGTAGGTATTCCTTTGTGATACTTTGGGGTTTCTATATGTAGTGTAAGGTTGAAAATCGAAGATTCAAAATGATCATGGCAAGCATGAATTCATTTATCAGAAGATAGGTAACATAAACATGAAGTTCCTAACAAAACAAAGCTTAAACTTAAGAATTATGTTTAAAACTTCTTAGGAAAATCATTGAAAAACATAGATATGGAAAGAAGATGAAATTATCATTCATGTAAAACTATAACAGAGAGAAAACATTATCACAAACTCACAACACAAGAATTCCTGAATAATAGTTGCAATTGTCCTTTGATTTCCTGTAAAAAGATAACTGAATATAAGCTCCAAGAATTCTATTCACTGATGTCCAACCCTTTCTATAACTTAGAATGGGTTACATATAGATAAAAATATTAGTTTCCCCCTCTCAGGGATTGAATCCAACATTCAAGTAACTTCTTAGAAGAATATCTCCAACCATACCTAAGACTAGGGAGGTTAGAAACCAACTCCCAATTTGGTGCAAAACTGATTCATTTGACCATAAGAACCTATAGAAGCATGAATCTACTTAATTTTTACTTTGACAAACATAATTACACCTCAATGCATCATAAAAACCCATAAAATGACAAATTACATCAGCAAAAGTCGAACTGGACTAAGCAAACTAAGAAAAATGAGTTCAAGGCAAAAACGTAGCGAATTGCCTAAAAATGTAGCGTGCCTGGAGAAAACATAGCGTGCCTCTTGTAAGTGACTTTTGGAGGGGTTCCCGAGCTCCAAATCAAGATCTAAAAAATGTTGGAGAAATCTATGCCATTCTATTACACCATAAAATCTTCAAGCACTGAAAAATACTGCTTCTAGACTTCCAAAAACCATTTCTCCCATAGTTACTCCAAAAATGTAGCATGCCTTTGAAAAATATGGCAGAAAGGTGTTTTTTTGGTATTTTGTTTTACTTTTTGACCTAGAAAAAGCTACTTACATGGATCTCGATTCTCTAGTTACATAAATTTAATATGGAATTCATAAGGAATCCAAAAATGCAAAATTTTCATAATTTAGAGGCCTCCAGCAAAAACATAGCATGGGACACGCTACCTTTTCTACCCAAAAACTATGTAAAATTTCCAAAATGCCCAAAATCTTCAAAAAATTCCGAAATTTGTTCAAAGTGTTTGAAATTTTTTCATTGGAGCTAGGTAATGATTCTTCAAGCTATGAGTGAAGCCTTATCCAACAACTCAAGCTTGTCCCCCTTATTTTGTTGAATTAGGGTTTCCCTTGGTTTTCTCTTCAAGTTTTTGAATTCTGATTTGGGAAACCCTGTTTCTGGTGTAACAACCTCTAGCCATGTGATTTTTCAAGTTGGTCACCCTTTTGGCCCTTTTAAGGAGCTTCTCCAAGTGGAAATTAACTTTATCCAGCCAATGCTCCTTATTTTTCTCAAAACCTTGTTCAATGGATTTGTTAATGCCTTGTCACTCCAAAGGTGTAGATGGCTCACTCATTTGGTCTCCCCGTAGCTGTAGCTATGGCCTCGGTTGAAATGATGAAATTGAACCCTACAATGTTGGCCTTATCACTCCTAAGGTTTGTGGAAAAACAAACTGGTTAACTTGGCATGATATCCTACTTGTTGAATTTTCTCACAAAACCCTAAACAACCCACTTTTTGGAAACATTGTCTGGAAAATGCTGAAGACCTCAATTCTTTGGTGTCAAGTGGATCAAAACTTGACACCTGACCTCCTTTGTTGTACAGATTCTTTCCTCCCTCCATTTTTCACAATTGCAACCCAAAAACACCAACCACAGAGATGGGAAAATAGAGTTTTTTAGAGGGAGCAGAGGATTGGGATTAGTATATTTAGGTGAGGGAATGAAGGGGTTAGGGAAGAGATATGTGGGTAAGAAAAAGTAGGGAGGTATGGAGATGTGTTATGAAGTTTAGGGAGGTGAAATATGATGAAAATAGTGAAGGGATTGTTGTAGGGAATTTAAACACAATCCTAACCCTAAAACTACCAAAAATGCAGTGTGGAGACTAGGATTAGGCATAGGGGTTAGGGAAATGAGCGAGGAAGGGTAATGAAGGTTATGGAGAGTGTAATTGGGTATGATGAAGGGTAGGATAGGTAAGGAACTAATTAATTATTTGCAATTTCAAAATATGGAGCTTCACCCACCAAAACACAACATGCAGACTATAGGAGGTTTGGACCACTGAAACAATGAAAAGAACTAATGAAAGAAGATGGAATAGCTTCAACTAGCCTGTCAATCATCTGATGAAACCTTTACTAGCCCAAGAAAACCCCTGTAGATGAAATCCTTGCTTCTGGGAGTGAAAACGTAGCAGGCTGTAGAAAATGCCTTTTGAAGCTGCAATTCAGTGTTGAACGTGATTGGATGACCTTTGTTGATGTGTTAGTGCTCAATGCCAATGGAATGAGAAATATAAATGCTTGTATGGTCTTTATAAGAGTAAATTTCACCTTTTGTATATGTCATGGCATGACATCATCCTCCATTTTGAAAGCAAAGTGATGTGTTTTGCAGTAATAATTTTATAAGTTGAAGTAGTATCTTTACCTTTATTTCATATGCCTCCTAAGATGCTAACTCCCTTATGTGTGGACTCAAGACCATAAACATGGCCTTTAAAGCTTAAAAATGACATAATGATGACAATTACAAGTGATGACCTAGACCAAGACCTATATGATTATTTGACTGATCCATGAATTGTAACACCTGAAAAATGACATGACCATGATGAATAATGATAACCATGAATGTTGAAGGGAGTAGCACTGACCTAGAAACACCAACCAATGATCAATTTGTTTTTTTGAAGACCTAGTGAAACTATAAAAAACTTGACCTAAGACCCTAACAAAAACTTTAAAAGAGCACATTTGATCATTGGTGACTAGCAAGAATGACAAACACTAACAGATTCAGCTTTGCGCTTTGATTTCTCATAACAATGCTTCAATTTCTTGATGGATTCCTCGAGCAAGCGAGGCTCGTCAAACTCAATCTGGTCTATATATGTTGTTGGAAACCCACTAATGAACCTTTGAATCTTTTCTTTCTCGTCCTTGAGGTAAGGCACATATCTCAACAACTCAAGATACTTGCTAGTATACTCATCATCTGTCATGGAACCCATCTGCAACTCATAAAATTCCTTAGCTTTTTCATCGTAATACCTTTCAAATAGGTACTTCTTCTTGAAGAGTCTCTCTAAATCATCCCAAAACAACACTTCTTCTCTAATTCCTTTGACATTCTTCACATCTTCCCACTAGATATCTTCTTTCCCTTTAATATTGAAGGCAACTATATTGGCTTTCATCTTCTCTGCATAGTTATACAACCTGAAGAATTTCTTCATCCCAAGAAATCATGCCTCTACATCCTCTAACTTCTTCATCTCTCCATCAAATGTAGGAGGTTTGATTTTCTTGAACTCCTTTGTAAAGTACTCCTTCCTCCTATAAGGATGATGGCGATAATGATGATGATGTCTCATGGACAAGGAACTAGAATGAAACCCATACATATCAGTCCTCCTATGAGGTGTACCATGATCTCTCACCTTTGACTGTGTACCACGTGCATTTAGCCCATTTGGTCCAAGTGTTTGAACCATGTTCTAATACCACTATGTGCTATAAGATAACTCCCAAAGAGAGTGCAACCTACTCTAATAACACTCCCTAAAGCTACCTCCCACATTTACTCACTTTCACTGTTATGTCAACATAAACATGAGTAGAGGGATACTATAACATGACTCAACCTCCTAAGTATAGTTAAGGAAGTGGAATCGACAACTTGAAACTATATTGACTTCCCTTAGGTGCTATAGGATCCCCAGAAGATAAATTACCACTCCAGGTTCCCAAACCCTAAAATAACTTTCCTTTTTAGTTATTTGGAGCCTTAGTCGCTTGCATAACAAGGCAAACCATCAACTATAACTCTCTAATCACATGGATGGCCTTGCCTCCCATCAATTGTGGACTAAATTACTCAATTCTATGCATGTGACCTTAAGATATAAGCCACATTTTCAGTGCTAGAATACAAACCTCTGCCTAGAAATTAATAGAAATTTCAGAAATGATAAATGACACAAGGACAAATCCTTTAACACAAAAATTAAACAAGGGCTTTACCTAACTAGGTCTAACCAAGATATTCATTTCATCAAACACATAGTGAACATGAAATCTACAGGTCATGAATGCACATTTGAACATAGATATCTGAAACTTATCTAAGAATCATCAAGAAGGTCTAATTCCCTCTCACAATAGTTTCCATAACATCTATTAGGTCATGCATTCAATAACCATTCATTTGCAAAAAAAACATTAATAGCCATGACTAGAATCTGTCATAAAACCATGCTTATAACCAGATTAAGAACAATGATAGAATAGCCATCAAAGCCACATCATAACAAATACATTTACTCATAAAATACAAGAGAAACTTAGCTCTTATTAACATATGCAAAATACAACCAAGTCAGGGACTTCCACGTACCACCCAACCATAAATTGGGTTGAACCAAATATTTCTTTCATCCAATCACCCTCGTGCCATATTCCAAGCATGAATGTGGGATCTCATAGGACAAACCAATCCATAAACAACCAAAAGAATCCAGAGGTTAAATCACCTCCATCCTCACCCTATGGTGATCTCACCTAAACCGGTCTTGAGATCACAAAACCAAACCAAGCTTGGGTTCCTCATAATTCTTTCACCGTCCCTTGAGAAAAATTCTTGTCTCCACCCACCTGCTGAGGGCTTCCTGAAGAAAACCATCTCCACCCCCAACCCTTAGGATTTTCTGAAGACCACCTCACCTGGATCCAAAACCTTCTGACAATCCAAAGCTCAACCAAAAATGAATCCCATCACACCATGGATATCTGGAAATGGCAAGGCTAAAATCACTGTCAAACCGAGGAAAACCCATCACAATGACAACAAGTGAATCAAATACATGCATGCATGTAACATGCATGCCAAAACCAGCAAGGAAATCATGCATGCAACCTATTATCTACAAGTATTCTTGCTAAATCTTCTTGATCCAACTTGCCCTTGCTTGATCCTTTCTTTCCTTTGCTTTCTTCTCTTTCATTTACTCTCCTTGTCCTTCCTTTTCTCGCTTACTTTCTTTCTCCTCTTAGTGCTCTTATCCTCTTTGAAACCAATTCCAAAACTCGACTGGGAAAAAAGGCCCCAAATTGATGCTCTGATGCTTTTTTATTATTTTTACCTCTAATTTCTTCATTTTCCCTCAATTTTCCTTCAATTTCCTCCTCACATGCAACCTATGACCTTTCACCTCCATTTTCTCCTAATTTCCTTTATTTTCATAAAGAAAATGCCAATAATGTCTTTTTTCCTTTTCAAAGCCTTTGCCAATTTCCCCTTAGTCATAATAAACAACAAGTGATGCTCACTATGATACTTTTCCCAACATTCAGCTTGGAACACATGTCCCATGACCTTGGTCTTATTTTTCCTTTATTAACTTATTTACATAAACTTTTAACCCAGGGTTGTTATAGTTTTGGCCAATTTTGACTAGGTTTGACTAGGAAATGGTTGTGCATATACCCTCGAAGAAAGGGAAACGAACAAGTCAAGATCAACCAGAGGTGGAGCATGATGATAGAAAGGCACAGAAAATGAAAAGGAAAGAACAGTTAAGGCAGAGTTTGCAGAGACCGCCAAAAAAAGATAAGCAGGCAAAATGAGTAGCCAAGGTCGAGTTTGCAGAAGCTGCCAAAGAAGAATGGGTGTGTTGGAGTTTAAGAGATACAAGGCGGAAATGACTAGATCAAGCAAGTGGGACTATGGAGGCGAATATATAAAGGCTAAAGGGAAGATGGAAGAAAGGAGAGGATCGAAGAGTCTATGTTGAAATGTTGTTGTTGGGTCATTGAAGAACCTGTTTTTGTTCATACTCCCTTCTTCTCAGTCCTAATATTTAATTTGATCCAATGAAGAGTAATGTTCTTGTTGTGATGAATATGTTTCTACGATGTAAAGATGATCTTCTTTGTTATTTATAAAAGGGAGTTACAAGAATTCTCAATGTTCATTATTCCAGAGATGGAATACATCGATAAAAGTTTGACCATTATTACAGTTGCATTCTTACTTTGTTTATAATGATGTTCATGAGAAAGTTTTGACTTATTAGTTCATCTGTCTGATGATGAAAAAAATTTATCAGCATAGCCATCCTTGAAGCAAATGTTATCACGCCTTGTAGTGGTGGGCTGGTGAAATGAAGCACGTAGTCCGGTACAAAACAATTCATTTTTTAAGTCTCATCTTGGTTGGGAAGGCAATTCTCTGAGCGTTTCTGAAATCTTTGTGAATGATAATGATCTTCAAACACAGAGTTCCATGGACCCACAACATATTTTAATAAAGAAACAGCAACCATGTAACAAAATATACTTCATAACCTTGGCCAGAATTTGACCAATTAAGATTATATGGAATCACTTATGATTCTTGTAAACTGTAACTCAGGGAGGCCAAAAACAGTCCGTCAACAGATTGAGTGTTGTTTGACAATTCTGTAAATTTTCATCAAATTCCAGTTCAAAAGACATTCAACAGATTGAGTGTTGTGTGACAGTTTTGTAAATTTTCATCAAACTCTAGCTTTAAAAAAAAATCAAAAATGCTGTAAGATGTTGCAATTGAAATCCAGCAATGTGCAGAGAGGACTGTAGTTTTCAATGGGATATAGGCTGTGAGATGTGTTTCTCCGCATCTAATTATGTGTCCCAATCATATACATACATTGTTTGTGGACATTTATTAAGTAGCAGCCAAAAAGTCTTATTTACAATATTATTTAAAATTCAAAAATGATGTAAGATGTTGCAATTGAAATCCAGCAATGTGCAGGGAGGACTGTAGCTTTCAACGGGATATAGCCTGTGAGATGTGTTTCTTTGCATCTAATTGTGTCCAAATCATATACATACATTGTTTGTGGACATGCATTAAGCAGCAGTCAAAAAGTCTTGTTTAAAATATTATTTATGTTGGAATCAAGCTAAACATCATAGTGCAAATTTGAATGGCTTCATTGATTTTTTTTTCAACAAAACTTTTTTGTACAAATTTTGATATTAGAATAATAATTTGTTAATGCAATTGAAACTCGGTTGGAAAAATTAATTTCAACCACCCCAATTATTAAAGTGACAGCGATCATACTTGCCAAGTAGATTTTTGTAGATTGTCTATTTAGGTTGAAGAACAGAGGTTTTAAGCAAGAGTACAAGTTTCCCATTCCGCAACACACATCAAGCATTTAAGAACAAATGAAAGGTTAGTAAAATAAGTATGGTTAAACATTTATTCGGCCACAAATATGTACTCGTCAATATAAGAAAACATTTTATGTTCAAATGCCCATTTTTTGTTCAGTCATCATTAATGTGTCAAAAATGTATGTTTTGATAAATATGAATGTAAAAATATTTTGCATAGTTGAGAGGATGTACTTGTGAGGGGTGAAAAGGAGAAAATAGTGGAGCAATTTCTGGTGGGAGCATAAAACATCTTAGTTATAGGTTTTATAGAAAGTTACTAAGAAACCTTTAGTGAAAGGTAAATCACACTAAGAATTTTGTTTTACTTGGAGCTCAACCTCCATTTATCATGTGAATGTATTTCATATGTTTTGATATGGTTTTGAACTTTCATGTCTAGTTTTACCACAACCACTATGTTTTACGTTGTTCTATTGTGAGTCCTTTTTTGTGTTTTGATCACCTCAAGTGAATATTTGACCTCCTCAATTGATTTGTTGAGGGAAAAACTCCTCTCCTCTACCCCATAAATTATTTCACGTGGTATTAGAGCGGGTTAAACTCTATTAGTGTAAAAGCAAGTGTTTTTACTGGGAGTTAAAAATTGGTTTCACAAGCTTGACTAATCCTAAGGTACCTCGATTTAATGGGAAAAATTATGATTATTGGGCTATTACAATGAAGGCTTTGTTTTCTTTTCAACATATTTGAGATTTGGTGGAGAATGGGTTTCAAGAACCAATAGATGCAATAGCATACACTACCTTGTCACAAGCATAAAAGGATTTGCTGAGGGACAATAGGAAGAAGGATGCAAAATCCTTCTTTTACATCTTTTAAGCAGTTCATGAAAGTATTTTCCCAAGGATTGCAGCAACAACAAAGTCCAAACAAGCTTGGGACACCCTCCAGATAGCGTACCAAGACATGGTAAAAATGAAGACAACAAAACTACAAATGTTGAGGAGAGACTTTGAGACAAATTGTATGAAAGAGTGAGAATGTAGACTCATTTTTTACACATGTAATTGCACTAGTTACTCAAACCAGGTCTCATGGTGAGACACTTGAGGAAAGGAAAATAGTTGAGAAAATTTTGAGAAGTCTGCCAGCAAGATTTGATGTCATTGTTGTGGCCATAGAAGAGACAAATGATCTCTCACAATTTTCAGTGGACGAACTTCATGCATCACTGATTTCTCATGAACATAGACTAAATAGAGCAACAAACTCCTCATTGGAGCATGCCTTCAAGACATAAATTTCATTTGGTTAAGGTAGAGGCAGAGGAATATCAAATGTTAGAGGAAGAGGAATAAGCCCACACAGAGGTGGAAGAGGCATCCCTTCAAGCTCAGCAGAAGGGGCACAATCAAAATCCAAGTCAAGGCCCAAGCCAAAATCAAACACAAGGTTAGAGGTATGATAAATCTCAAGCTCAATGTTATTAATGTACGAAGTATGGTCATTATGCAAATGAATGTAGAAAGAAGCAACAAGACATAAGTAACAAGCCAAGTGCAAATTTCACAAAAGAAAATCAGAACCAAGATAGCATGTTTTTATCTTGTAATGTAGCACAATAAAAACAAAGTGATGTATGGTTTCGACACTCAGGGTGCAGCAACCACATGACAGGGAACATTGAAATTTTTTCTAATTTAGATGAAAGTGTGAAATTTGAAGTGACATTAGGGACTGATAGAAAATTCTTTTTCATGGGCAAAGGAAGTGTCAATATTCTAACAAAGAAGGGGGAGAAGAAGTATATTTCATATGTTTATTTTGTCCCTCGTTTAAAGAATAATCTCATAAGAATTGGACAACTCATGCAAAAGGGCTACAATATCTTTTCCAAAAATGATGAGTGCACAATGGTGGATAAGCCTCCAAGCAGACAGATGGTTGCAAAATTTCATATGACAAGCAATAGAATGTTTCCCCTAAAGATAAAATTAGATTTGAAGGAAGAAGGTGCACAAGCACAACTATCAATGAACTCATAAGAAGATGAAAGAAAAGTTGTAGTTGTCACACAAGTAAAATTTCAAGCATAAGTTAAAATGAAAATTGGTTATGGCATTTGAGATTTGGTCATCTCAACTTTAGAGGTTTGAATTTGCTGCATAGGAAAGACATCGTGAAGGAATAACCATTCATAGAAAAACTGAATATCCTATGTGAAGGATGCATCTTGGAAAACAACATAGAGATACATTTACAATAGGAAAGTCAATAAGGGAAAATGCACCCTTGGAGATTTTCCATTCAGATTTATGTGGACCAATGCAGACACCATCAATTGGGGGCAGCTACTATTTCTTGACATTCATAGATGATTATATGAGGAAGACATGGGTCTACTTCCTAAAACAGAGAAGTGAAGTGTTTTAGTGCTTCCACCAATACAAATCTCTTATTGAGAAGTAATGTGGACACTACATCAAAGTCTTGACGATTGATAGAGGTGGCGAATACATCTCAAGTGACTTCCTTCGTTTTTGCAGGGAGCATGGAATTCACAAGCAATTTACAACAAGGTATACACCTCAGCAAAATGGTGTCATAGAAAGGAAAAATATGACCATTATGGAAATGGAAAGGAGTATGTTGAAGGCAAAGCATTTGCCAAATGATTATTGGGCTGAAGTTGTCGCTTGTGCAACATATATCATGAATAGGTGTCCAACCAAAAGTGTCAAGAATGTGGTTCCTAAATAGGCATGGAATGGAAGAAAGGATAGTGTCGCTCACATGAGAGTGTTTGTATGTGTGGTGTTGTTATACGGGAATAGTTTCCACACGAATGCTGCTATTCCCACTAAGATGTGTGGCTATCTTAGAAACAAACAATCAAAGTCTACTATTGATTCCTTTTATGAAAATAGATGAAAGGAGAACCAAGAGGGCCAACTTGAGTCTTGCGCTCGATTCCCTCTCCTTCTTGATAGAGTTTTGTTGCTTGCTCTTTGTCTACTCAGCTTCAAAAGGACCTATAGAATCACAACAACATACTACTATGCAAGAAACAAGGATCTAAATTCACAAATAATGTAGGATCAGATGTACATTAACCATATACAA
>APFE030040336.1:0-64984 GCA_000404065.3 Pinus taeda | reverse complement strand
GCTTTCAGTATGGTCCAGTTTTGACCATTTATGAGCAGTTTTCAGTGGAGAACTTCTGGGAGATGATGTAATCAGTTGACCTTGTTCCTTTAGGTAGTGAAGCAAACCTTCTAGGGACTTAAGAGCCCTCAGTTTATGGACATTTTTGATTGGGGTTGAAGTGCCCAAAAATGTCTATAACAAGTGTATGCACGTCCTGGATGAGTTGATTTTGTTGGATATAGTGATGAATCCAAGGCATACAAGCTCTACAATCCATCAACCAAGAAGGTCATAATCAGCATAGATGTGTAGTTCATAGAAGAAGAAGCATGGGATGGAAGTTCAAAGAATACAATCAATGTGAAAGCATGTATACCACATGAGGACAAAGAGGAATTGATAGCAGCAAGTATTTCTTAAATCGTGACTCCCTCTACTCCTATTCAAGCTCAATAAAGTAGTCACCAAGCGACACCATCAACAAATAATAGGACAATGTCAAACAAGTGTTTCTCCAAGCACACCACAAATACCCACTTGTCATCTACTTCAAGTGCAACATCAAGTGCTATGTCAAGCCCATCTTCCACAAGCATAAGAAAACCAAAACTCAGAAATTTAAATGAAATTTACGAGCAAGATGAAGTTGATAGTAGCGCTGGTCTGAATTCCTTATTTGCATTTTTTTGTCATGTAGATGACCCAATCCATTTTGAGGATGTAGTCAAAGAAGAAAAAATGGGTTGCGGCAATGGAGGAAGAAATAGAAGCAATAGAAAATAATGACACATGGGAGTTGGTGGACCTTTCGCAAGGAAAACAAGTCATTGGAGTGAAGTGGGTCTATAAGACCAAGAGCAACATATTGAAAGGCATAAACCAAGGCTAACTATCAAAGGATACAAGCAGTAGCATGGAAGAGATTATATGAAGAAATTTCCACCAATCGCAAGGATGGAGACAGTGCATACAGTGGTGTCAATTGCAACTCAACATAAATGGAAAGTGTATCAAATGAATGTAAAACCAGTGTTTTCTTGAATAGAGTGTTGAAAGAGGAAGTATATGTTGCACAACCACCTGGTTATGAGGTACAAGGCCAATAAGACAAGGTGTATAGGTTGAGGAAAGCTATTTAAGGGCTGAAGCAAGCACCACATGCATAGTATAGTAGGATAGATGCTTACTTGTTGGACAATGGCTTCGACAAATGTGATGATGAGCCTACTCTCTACATCAAAGAGAGTGATGGTAAGCTTCTTATTGTTGTCCTATATGTAGATGATTTGATTTTTACAGGAAGTGATGATTTCCTCATCGTTGATTTCAAAGAAGTCATGAAAAGTGAATTTGAGATGACTGACTTGGGGTTATTAAGGTATTTTTTGGGCATAGAAGTGAAGCAAATAGAAAATGGTATTTTTATTTCCCAATTAAAGTATGTAGTAGACATTTTGGAGAGGTTTAATATGCAGAATAGCAAGCCCACACCAACTCCAACTATCATGGGGTTGAAGTTGAGAAAATAAGCTTGCAGCAACAATGTCAATCCGATATTATACAAAAGTATGGTGGGAAGTTTGATGTATTTGATAGCAACTAGGCCGGATATAATGTATGTCGTAAGTCTCATGTCAAGGTTCATGGAGATACCCAAGGAGACACATTGGCAAGAAACCAAAAGGATTTTAAGGTATGTTAATGGGACAAAGGAGTATGGTATTTTATACACCGCTACAAATGATTTTAGGATGGTTGGTTACACTAATAGTGACTTGGCAGGAAGTGTCAATGATAGAAAGAGCACGTCAAGTTATGTTTTTCATTTAGGTTCGGGAGCCATTTCATGGGCCTCCAAGAAGTAGCCAATAGTGTCATTGTCAATAGCAAAAGTTGAATGTGTCACTACAACAGCAACAACGTGTCAAGCAGTTTGGATGAGAAGAATCTTGAGGGATTTATGCCAAAACCAAGAAGGAACAACAACTATTTTCTACGACAATAATTCTGCAATTACATTATCAAATAATTATGTTTTTCACAAGTGAACCAAGAACATTGATGCTAAGTATCATTTTATTAGAGAATTGATTAACACTAGTGAAATTGTGTTGCAACACTATAGGTCACAGGAACAATTTGTTGATATTTTTAGTCATTGGCAAGTGAAAATTTTGTTTATCTCGGAGACTGTTTGGGATTTGTCAATGGCGACAATTATGATTAAGGGAGAGTGTTGGAAAAATTAATCTCAACCACCACAATTACTAAACTGATAGCAACCATACTTGCCAAGTAGATTTTTGTAGGTCGCAAATTTTGTTTGCAGTCTAAAGGACAGAAGTTCTGAGTAGGAGTACAGGTTCCTCATTCTGCAACACATCAGACCATTATGAAACACACATCAACCATTTAAGAACAAATGAAGGGTTGATGAAATAAGTATGCTCAAACATGCATTCCACCACTGAAATATGTACTCCTCAACATAGAAAAACATTTGATGTTCAATAGCCCATCCTCTATCTTAATGTTTTGTTTAGTCATCCATTAATGCGTCAAAAATGTATGTTTTGATAAATATGAAAGTAAAAGTACTCCTCAACATAGAAAAACATTTGATGTTCAATAGCCCATCCTCTTGATGTTCAATCGCCCATCCTCTATCTTAATGTTTTGTTCAGTCATGCATTAATGTGTCAAAAAAGTATGTTTTGATAAATATGAATGTAAAAGTCTTTTGCACTCTTTAGAGGATGTAAGTTTGTGAGGTGAAGAAGATAAAATCTTGGAACAATTTGTGGTGGGGGCATAAAACATCTTAATCTTAGTTATAGGTTTTACAGAGTTACTGCAAAACCCATAAAACATTTGTTTTACTTAAAGTTGCAGCCTCTATTTATCATAAGCCACTGATTTATTAAAAGAAAAACTCCTCTCCTCTACCCATAAATTATTTCAAACTCAAACTAAAAATACTCTTTATAAAACTTAACTAAAACCAAAAGTCATATTAAAAATCTCAAAAACTTTATTAAAATTTCACAATCAATCATAGTCACTAGGACACTTCCCCAACCTCTTACTGCGTAACCGTAAAATCAATATCAATGCACCAATGGCTTTAAAAAGTCCACTATTCATAATGAAATTTTGAACTAATTGGTATCAAAAAGTATGTTAAAAGAAAAGATGTTATAATAAGCAATTTGACGGATCTTTATCTTAATATTTACCATTTTATATATTTTTTTTTGATAAACTTTGTACACATCCCATTCCACAAAAATAAGCTAACACTCTTCCTACAACTTAACTAAAACCAAAATTCATATTAAAAATCCCAAAAACTTTATTAAAATTTCACAATCAATCATAGTCACTAGGGCCCTTCCCCAACTTGTAACTGTGTAACCGTAGAATCAATATCAATGCACCAATGGCTTTGAAAAGTCCACTATCCATAATGAAATTTGGAACTAATTGGCATCAAAACGGGTGTTAAAATAGAAGATGTTATATGTTTGTTTTAAAGTATTCAAAGGAATGGGCAATTCGACTGGTCTTTATTCTAATACCTATCATTATATATTTTTTTATAAATTTTGTACACATACCATTTAGTGCTCAAAAATAAGGTAGTGTGTAACAATTAGAAGTTTTAGAAATTTTATTAGAAATACATTTGGTCAAATTTTAATTTGTGTCGTTTAAATTGAGTTTTTATTATAAATATGGATTCAGTATCTTACAAAATTTGGGAATTTGGGGCATTTGGATTATAGAGAGTTAACAACTCAAATTTGTATTTTTAACAAATTCTTAATAAATTATGGGCAAATTAGACTTCTGATTTTATGCAGAAATCTGATAAATAAATTTCAAAAAATAAAAATGCTAGAGTGTTTGAATATTTTTTATGATGGAAATGGATTTAACACCATCAAAAACTCAGCGACACCAAAAATACTGAAATTTGACAACCTTAACCAATTTTTTTTTTAAATTCTATCTAATTTAAAATAATCGTTCACCTAATTTTCATTATTTTCAAAACTAATTTACAAAGTTCTTTCCGCCACTGTCAATTTTATATGCCCCTTATCTGACACCATTGTTACATTATTTGAACAGCGTTCATACTGATGTCAGGCAAGAGGACAGTACCCGAGTTTCAGGCAAATGGTTTTTTGTGTTCCCAAAGGTTTTGACTAGGCATCCTTTATGGCACACCCACAAATTACACCCAGTCAACATACATGAGTTGGAATTATAAATGACAAGACATGCAGAACGAATGAATGATAGTACAGAGACCAGAGTTGATTCTATTCAAAACAGTTACCTTACTGAATACTGATCATAGTATAGAGAAAGATTCAAGAATCTCATACATACAGCATTTCTTGCCTTCTTTTGCAATCTGTCCTGGGGGGGCCTGTTTCTGTCAGTACTCTGCTCCTCCACTCATTCTCACAACTAATTTCACCAAACCCCATTTTCATTGCATTGCAACATAAGCATGATACCCGCACGCTACACTACCTTTCTGCTGCTTCTTCTCTATAAAATCCGCCACCCACTCTCTATACCTCCGCATCTTCTTCTTTGTCAAACAAACCATTCCTGCCGTTGTATTGATATTCAACATATAGCAGCTTGTAGTACCACCACCCCGTGCAGCGCACACACAAAATGGCAACTCAGGGCCTAGGGTTGCTTATTCTCATATCTTCTCTCGTTCTGTGTTTTCCCGTGCCCTCCTTGGCTACGAAGTTTATAGTTGGAGGAAGCAATGGATGGGACCTCACAGGGGGTGCTGCCTATCAGAATTGGGCAGATAGCAACACATACCATGTTGGAGACTCTCTGGGTGAGTCCCATTTAATTTCTTTTGAATATAGAAGGGAGGTGTATATTGATATTGATATTCTTTTTGAACGGAGAAGGTAGATATAGATATAATGTATTTTTTGTTTTTTAGATATTATTTTCTGTTATGAAATAATAGGTTTTCTTTAGCAGTTAAGTTTTTAAAGTGTAGAATTTGTTTATAAAAATGCAAAATTGTGTAGTAAAAGTTTTATGGTAAAAAAAATTCTTATTCCAGAAGAAAGTTTTTAATAATAGGCCATGAAATGATGAATATAGCTAGGAAAAATAACATTTAATGTTTGAAATAGCTATATTTATATGAATGACAAATTTTGATGATGGTTTGAAATTTCATATACAAAAGTTATGACTTGAACATTAAATTTCAAAATATTCCAAGAATACAACCATGTTAAAATTTCAAAATATTTCAAGAATACAACCCAGTTAAAATTTTAAAAATTTCAGAAAATTTAAATTAAATTTTTAGTATCCAAAGTTATTTAGTTCCAATTTCCAAATTCTTTTTATCATAATTATGATGATTTTTTTAAATATTTTTTTAAACTGTAGGAAAACCTAAATCATGATTATGATAATTTTTTTAAATAGTAAAAAAAACTATCATAATTTAGTTATCAAATCCTTACTAGAGACATCCATAATTATCTGCTATTCACAAATGTAGAGACAGTTATAGTGGCCTGTTATCCATAAATAGAAGTTAACTCGTCACTGTTATTCAAGAAAAACAATACTACCTGTAATTATCAGCTGATAAATTTTGAGGCAAACTTTTATTCCTACCATATCTTTTTGAAGAAAACAAGCTCTTGTCAAAAAGTAAAAATATGATTTTTTAAATAATTATTTTATATAGATGACTGATTTTGAAAATATTTTGAAATTTCAAAAATAAAAATTACATTTTAAAATATTTCAAAATTTTAAAATTTAATTGTTCAAAGTTATTCATCATTTCCAAGTTCCAAATAGTTGATGATCGTTCAAAATCATTTTTTTGAAGTTTAAATATTTCCATTTTCAAATTTCAAAGTGAAATGTTTGTTTTAAACTGAGTCTGAAATGGAATCCAAAGTTTATTAGATCGATTATGATGGTATTGGTGTTTGTGAGACATGCAGTGTTCTCTTATTCTGCGATGCACTCCGTGGTGGAGACAGACGCAGCAGGATTCCAAGCTTGCTCGACTTCAAACTCAATTCTACAAGACAACAGCGGCAACACAGTAGTTCCCCTTAAGACTGTCGGGAAGCATTACTTCATCTGCGGGACTCCCGGTCACTGCTCGGGAGGAATGAAGTTCAGCGTCTCTGTTCTTCATAGCCCCGCGCCAGCAGCCAACTCGACTTCTAATTCACGAAACACTACCACCGCTTCGAACTCAACCATCACAAATTCCACGAGCTCCGCCACCCCCAGAGCCCTGATCCAGAATGCGACGTTAGTTGGAGCAGTAGCTTTAGGCATTGCAGCCTCGATTTCGCTTCTCATGTAAATGGACTCTAGTCGTAGGATTTAGGCATTTAGTGTTCAAGAGCCATTATGATAGTTGTGTCTGTGATCTATTTCACGTCCATGGGAAAGTAGTTGTATGAATTTGTGTGGAGTAATGTGAATTCAATTTAGCATTGCAAATCTGTTGCATATAATCATCTGAATTTTGCATTTTTCTTAACATTTCATGAACATTACATTATAGAAACTGAAAGTCACAGTGCACACTTCTGTTGTCATTTTGCATACAGAGAAATTCTGTGCTCCTTACTTAAAAAAATTTAGAAGTAATACATGGTCATTTTTCTATGTAATATAAATTTTAAGATATTTTCAAAATCTGATAGTTTGTAGAGCAGTCAAAAAAAAATTAGAAGTAATACATGGTATTTTTGTGTGTAGATAGAGTCAAAAAAAAAAATTAGAAGTAATACATGGTATTTTTGTGTGTAGATATTTTCACAATCTGATAGTTAGTAAAGCATTCAAACAAATGACTTTTAAACTTTTTTTGGCCTTTAAAGTAGAACTTCAAAATATACAAGTTCAACACTAATAACTTCAATTTTTGCGAAATCTTTCTGCCACTCTTAATTAAATGGTAAACTGAGGTGTGTCGGAAGCAACCAGACCCTTCAACAACCATAACAGCCATGTTTCTTCATAGCGATTGTTGTCATAAGTTTATTTTTATTGTGATGTTGATTACTGACTCGCATGGAGAGTCTGATTACACTGCTTGCAAAGGCTGCAATCTGTTAATCACGAGCATACCAGCTTGTCAGAGATTGCAGTGGCCCTACAACCACAAACTGATTACTGGTCATTCTGACTTATCTGAATCTGGTTTTTCATTTCAGATCTCGGAAATTGTGGTTTCCCTGTGATCACATACAGATAACGGGCCATTCTCACTGATGAATCTCAAATTAACTCCCAGAAACCTACGAAAAATGTTCTTCGAGACAATCGGCATGAGAAATCTAGTTTGAAACATATATCAGTTGTTTCGGGAGAAATTAGATTGGAAAAAAATACTAGAAAAGTTTCCGAAAAATCTTACTAAAGACAATTATACTCATATATAAATATAATCTATTTTACACTGGGAAAATTTATCTATCTTAAATGACACATGCAGTGTGATTTTTTTGGTTGCAGTGTGATTTTTTTTTTACATTCAGAAAATATTTTTAAAATAAAACAAGAAATTTTGGAGTATTTATAACCACATGTCTCCAGAGAATTTAGCCCATGTATTAGAGAAATGTATTGTTTACTAAACCATTTTAGTTATGATATTTTCATAATATAAAGTGAATATTTATTAAATAATAATATTTATTAAATAGTAATGATTATATTTATTATTGAGGGTATTATTTATAAGTGAGAGTTGATTTATTATTATTGTTTAAGAGGAAAGATTGTTATGTAACACTATATTTAAAAATAATAAAATAATGATTACATTAACTAATTAAAAGTAATAATAACAAAATTATTTTAATGTTGGTCATAAATAAAATACTTTAATTTTCATCTTAATTTTGCATCGACTTTATATGAAAAGATAGAGTAATTGAAAAATATTACTCTTCTACTTTTTAATAAGAGTGAGGTGTGTAATTCCTTCACTACTCCATACAGAGTTGACACTTAGCATCTAAAAATAATATTATTGATATTCAAGATTAATACAAAGGAGATGTATAAAAGTGGGCTTAATGGTTAAGAGCAAGTATTTCCTCCTAAGAGATGAAAAGTTCAAATAACTACAAAAGTGCTATAACATTTCTCATTTCTTTGATAGAAAATTGCTACAACACCATATGGGAAGTATGTGCATTTGTTTGATTTCCACTCAAGGGTCAAAGCCAATTTGCACTTTATTCCCTTTCCATAATTTTCCAAATTAACCAATTGCCAACCAAATCGAAAACATAGATAATAGTTTTTTAGATTATTAAGGCATTATTTAGCTATTTGAATGGATTTATGATCCAATCCTCCACTTTAGTAGGGGTTATATGCTTAGTTCTTACAACTCCAAGCCCACAATCGTGTTCCTTGGGTTAGATTCAACGCTTATTTTTGCAACAAGAGCCTTTGAAAAGAGAAAGGGATTTTTGAGGCCCCATTCTCCAATGGATTTAAATAATGCAAATTTTTCTATGAGGCTAACACCATTTCTTTATTTTTCTGGTTTCCAAACTAGACAATCTTATATAAAAGTTGCCTATTTTTTTCCAAAACACATTTTCAGATCTAGGAAAGCAATATACAATAGACTAGGATCACTTCTAGAATTGCTTTTACCAAAACCAAATGACCTACCCTAGATAACCATCTATTGTGTTATGCATCTAATTTATTTCGTACTTTAGCTATCAACCACTTCCAAACGCAAATTTATACTGATTTGGATTAAAAAAAAAGCCCAAATACTTCAAACACTATTCCAAATTAGTCATCTTAAAGGGAAATAGCCTAGTTATATCGATATTTTCTTACTCAAATATCCTTCATAAATTCATCGTGGATTTTTCCATGTTAAGTATTATTCTAGTGCCTTCACAAGAATAGATTTGAGATATTGCATGATACTCTAATAGGTACCCCTTTAATATTACCATTCCTTCTGATTTATTATTAGTAGCCTAGTTAAGCCTTGGGTTATTAAAAGAAATGCAAGGGTGGATAGGGGGGATTAAACAACATTTTTTGGAGTCAAAACTCTATCTCTCTCTCTTTAGCACTGGACCCTAGATGTTGATCTATATTCAGATACCTTTTCAATGGAGCAAATTTGCATCAATTGGAGTTCATATGTAAAAGTTATGAGTCTCAAAATTGACCTATTATGTTGACCACCGTGGTATTAGTGGATGCCATGTCAATTGCAGTTACCCATGCATATGGGGCTACCCACATGTGGACTTTAAAGAGGACTCTAGAAAAAGCAAACCCAAAAGTCTAGTTGAGGGTTGATGGAGTTAAACCTTAACCCTATATGGTTATTTGGATATGTTAAATATTGGCTACTATGAAGAGTAGGGATTCCATTCTATGTTATTGTATTGTGTTACATAATTGAGCAGAGAAATTAGGAGCGGGAAGTTAGAGAGAAAAATATAGGGGGTTAGAACCTACAATAGCATTACAAGCTACAAGTCTTAGGTAACTCCATAAAGAGTACCTTTTTCTTTGTACTTCAACATTTTCCATAATAAAGAAAAGAGAGTAAAGCAACCTTACCTTCTAGCTAGTTTTTCACCCATGAAAGTTTCCCATGGAAAAATTTGCGTACTGTGGATGGTATGTGTATTTCTTTCTATTAGATATCTCTCACATTTTAGCTAATTTATTTAGGCACAAAATAGTAAGTAAAGAATCTAAGATGTACAAGGAATTACCATTCATACTAATATTAGATCTGTTTTGACAAATTATTCTAATGGGATATCCATGATAATTTATATATTATGTAAGGATCATAAGCATTCAACACTATGATATTGCATTCAACACTATGAAATTGTTCCCTCAGTCCAAAGAGAAATAAAAGGCCCCTAGTCACGTAATAAAGGCCCAAGAATTAGTGAGGGTGAAGGAGGATTTATTTCATCTAGTCACATGCCCTCCCAAAATCCAAATATCATCTATAAAATAGAAGTCTCAATTTTTAAATAGTTTAGAGAGCTCCAAAGTGATTTTCTCACCATCTTTCATTCTTTCTTATAGTAAACTGATAAAAGGTTCGATATTTTTAACTAATTTCTAAGGTCGACTTTTTTAAGGGGTTAGTCATCCCTCTACAATTGAGGGTCATAAAATTATTTGGAACCCTCATAGGGGAAATTTTTTGTAAGAGCACCTACTAAGGGTAACTATTTCCTAAACATTATTTCTAAAGACTTGTTTTTTGGGTACATACATGAATAATTTCGTTCCCTTTTGATTGAATTTGGGGGCTTCCTCTTAAAATAAAGCTAATCCCCCTACCATCTCTCTTGGAAAATCAAGAGTACCTACTTCAAGGCCTTAAATTATACTTCATTGATTCTAGGAGATTCAAATCCAAGATATCCTTTCCATCTATAATGTAATCTAGATCAAGGTTTGCAAAGGACACTTCTAGAACTTCACTAGTATTTAGAACCTCCACATTTATAGGAATATGTATGAGAGGTAGAGGGAAGGGTTTTTAATACTTGACAAACTAGGAAAAAAATCACTGAGGGATTTTGGTCCTTTGGAACCAACCACAATTAATTAGGGTGCCCAAAAAAAATTCCAATATATACTTCTATTTTAAGAGTGAGATTAATGAGTCTTACTCAAATTTTCCTTATTCTCCTTATTATTGTTGATCGCGCCTAAGTTAGGCTATTTGAAATGGCAGTGTGTAAATCTAAAAATCTTCTACAAAGGATCCACTTTGAAGGCCATCCAAGGCCACTTGAAACTCTACATCCTCTTTCCTTCTCACACTCTAGATTGTTCTTAGTTCCATTGTCTCTAGACCTCACAAATGTTTTCTTAGATTGAATTCTTCTGCATACTTACGTAATTTCATTATGTATCAAGGTGCCCATAACAACAGAAAGATACACATTTAAATAATAACCCTTCATAATCCCATTTAAGATGGAAAATATTGTCTCCCCTTCTAATATAAATAATTTCTAGAAAACTTTTAAGCCTACCCTCCTCTTTGATGTGTACCCTTAAACATTATTATTTTTAAATTATGTTATTTATAATTTTATAGAGATAACAATAAAAAATATATTTATTAAACCCCAATGGGATAATATGATCGATGGGAAGGGGAACTCGAGGGGGGGGCCTTGCCACCCCACTGACTCCCATGATTATTAATACTATGGGATAATTGCATAGATGGATAGATAAAAACCCTCTCAGATTTTCCCAGAAACCTAAGACTAATAGGGCAAGGGATCAATTATTATAAGACATGAATCATTTATACACTCAATAAATAAAATGGATATGGACAAGATGATGTGAAATATGAACTTGTTTGTCCTCATGTTCAAATTAGTTAAAGTTGTCAATGTAACTAGGAAGTGCTCCTAGCTAGCTCCAAAGGCTTGTCCTCTGTTATCACAAAAATCCAACCCTGATAGGATACTAGTCAGGAAGACTCTAAGTAACTATTTCAAACCAAACTTTTGGCTGAGGCTTAGCCTCAACCTAAGAGGGCTCTCTCACTGGATTAAATATTTTACTTTGCATATTAGATAGCTAACTCTATGGAAAATTCGAACAACAATGTATAAATGGTTGAAATACCAATTAACAAACTTCCATTGGGCTATGGAGTCAAAGTGTGTTTCAGTACAATAGCAAGATCAATTTCACATGGAAGTCAGGGCATAGAGGGTTTTAACATAAAAGCAAAACAGAGATAAAATGTAACGAACACAACCTACAAACACATGAAGGAAGTTAGAGCATCATCAATGAATTCTAAGTAACATGTGTCTATACCATTGCAAGAAAGTATATGAAGGAAGCCATGAGGAAAATAAAACATTAAAACCCTTTCTGAATCTTGAGTAGTGAAAGCAACTCTTTGTATTAACCTGAAAACATACAGTCACATACAATAACACAATGTGCTTGTTTCTTTGAAAATTGCCAACCTTTAGTGCATTACATCTCTTGTCATATCTAGAGTTCATTACAAGCTTGGATTCCTTCCTCCATCATGAGGGTAATTCAAATTTCACTTGACCTAACACCTATTGATACTTAAACAAACTATTAATTACAACTAGCTGTTAACTAATAGTCCTATAGACCTAATACAACTAGGAGTGTAACTCCTTATTATGACTAAACCACCTTAACTAAACATTGAATGCATTATTTGACATCTGCAACCTCATGAGGTCGAATTTGATGAAGCCTCCCACGTTGTCACCTTACTGCTGATGATAAACCCTAGAACTTAGGGAACATGTTTCCCTGTTTTTAGGTTTAGGATCCTTAAAAGTTGGCACGCGGGACAGAGCCTTTATCTTCTCATCCATGACATATTTTATGAAACTGAAGGATGTTTTTGTATTCCATTTTGTCTAGAACAAAAACCTCTCTTGGTTTTTTAAAATACTTCTCCATCTGTCCAGAATCAGTCCTTGAAAAACACATGTAAAACAGGAAAAATTTGTTCTCTGAAATTAGGGTTTCAAAGAAAGCTTAGTATCTCCCAACGGATAACACTTATGAAGAACGTGAGATATGTTATTATATCAAGAGAGTTGATGAAGAGAAACCTCCTTCAGAATTCCAAAATACCTTCTCCTGTGACCAGAAAGTGATCTTGAAAAAGATTGCTAAAACCATAGGACAAAGCTTGACTTTCAGCAGTTTCATAGTGCAATGTTAACCATAAATTCCTCCCACCTCAAAACGAATTTGAAGAAACTGAAAGAGGTTTTTTTAGTTCAATATGTTAGAAAGAAAATCCTCTTTCAGTTTTAAAAATTAAGTTCTCAACTACTCAGGAACCCTTCTGGAAATTGACTAGTAAAAACCGAAAACAGAGTCTTTTATGCTGAAACAAGCTTTTTCAAGGGTTTCGTAGCGCGCTACGAAAACTCCTAGTTCGGTGAAAATTATGGGTTTTGCGCTACAAAAACTCCTAGGCAGTTTTGTAGTGCATGAAAACCTTGACACAAGTTTGACACATGGAAATTTATGTGTGATGTGGGACCAATGATAGGCAAAACTAGAGTGTTGACCTTATTTGACAAGACCAATAGGACTCCCTTCTAGTTCTTAGACTCTAAGTCAAAACATGGAAAGACTAGACCAAGAATAACACCAATCCTTTGGAATCCAATTGATGATCAAAATTTAGGAATTTTTCTTGAGTGATAACAGTGCCTCCACTTGGGATAGTGTGCCCTTATGGTACACTAAGAACTCACAGATCCAGTGCTTCATCCTCTTATGATAAATAGAAATTTATTTGACAAGCATATCCTTTAAGCTACTTGGGCCTTCACCTCGGGCTTAAGCTTGATGATCACTGTAGGAGAAAGAAATATATATCTACTAAAAAATGCTCAATCAACCTTGAGCTTATTTGCATTTTCCTACCTACCTACCCTATCAATTGCAAACTTCTTTCAACTCAATCAATGTGAAATTTCCAATGTAGCAAATCATTTGTCTTATCTGATATTTGAGTTTTTTTACTGCATTGGAGTTCAGAGCAACTATGATATTGTGATGACCACTTCCACTGGAAATGCCTTTGATCTTCATAGAAAAACTGAAACACTGGAGAGTAAAACGCTTCCATGTATCTAGCTATAGGATCCCAGAATACATGATCAACTTGATGATCCTCATAACATCCTGTTACTTCTAACAACTGATCTTTAGTCACACAACATTTATTTGATATGCTATCCAACTGCTTTTCTGAATGATTCCCACAAACAATGTAATTTTCCTCATTATTATGATCATTCTTTGATATAAGCTATTGGAAGGAATTACAAAAATGAACAACCTTTTCCTCTGCCTGAGGGTTATAAACAATTTCTTCCAGTATTTCTTCTTGGTGTTTGTAATCATTTTCATACTCTTTATGATCAAAAGACTGGCAAGCTTGCTGCATCTCTACATCGATCTCGGAGGATGTAATATGATTTTCATAAGTAAACCCCTACTGATTTTCATGTTGCATTTCATGGGATGTTATCCTTTCTTCTAGTTGTTGAAATGTATTGTTATGAAGAGCCTCTAAAATTTCTTCATCCATAAATTCATCATCGTCATAAAAATCCTCCAAATATTGAATAAAACTCATAGAATGCTTACAACAATCTTTGACCAACAATAAGGAGGGATGACACTCTTTATACATGTCATAGAATACATCATGGAAATCAGCAAGAGAATATAATGAACCATTTTCCAAGATTTTATAGAAAAACCATGCTTTTCCTTCTAAAGTGGTCATAAACATCTTCATGAGACAATATTCAGGGAACTGAACCTTAAGATTGCATACATGCATATGGAACCTAACCAAATGAAGAGCAGCATTGTCTTTCTTTTCATCTTTGAACATTGGAAGATCATCTAAACAATCAACCTTTGGCATAGGATTTGGAAAACCAGGGATATGAGACCGATTCATAAGGGCATACCTGGCATTCATTCTTACAATGGAACTCATCTTGAAACTTCATCAAGCTACTGATCTTCTAGCAGTGGAGTCACCTTCCAATTTGTTATTTGATGTGTGGAGTCGCCAAGGTAGATTGTAGCCTCGAAAACTTTATGAGCTCCTGCTACCTTCAGAGGTTCAGCTTCTTAATTTTGGGAATGAATAATCTTCAGGCTTCCAATAAACGCACCAAAATGCTATCACAAAAATCCAACCCTGATAGGCTACTAATCAGGAAGAATCTAAGTAACTATTTCAAACCAAAATTTTGGCTAAGACTTAGCCTCCTCAACCTAAGAGGGCTCTCTCACTGGATTAAAGATTTTACTTTGCAGATTAGATGGCTAACTCTATGGAAAATTCGAACAACAATGTATAAATGGTTGAAATACCAATTAACAAACCTCCATTGGGCTATGGAGTCAAAGTGTGTTTCAGTACAATAGCAAGATCAATTTCACATGGAAGTCAGAGCATAGAGGGTTTTAACATAAAAGCAAAACAGAGATATAATGTAAAGAACACAGCCTACAAACACATGAAGGAAGTTAGAGCATCATCAATGAATTCTAAGTAACATGTTTCTATACCATTGCAAGAAAGTATATGAAGGAAGCCATGATGAAAATCAAACATTAAAACCCTTTCTGAATCTTGAGTAGCGAAAGCAACTCTTTGTATTAACCTGAAAACATATAGTCACATACAATAACACAATATGCTTGTTTCTTTGAAAATTTCCAACCTTTAGTGAATTACATCTCTTTTCATATATAGATTTCATTACAAGCTTGGATTCCTTCCTCCATCATGAGGGGAATTCAGATTTCACTTGACTTGACACCTATTGATACTTAAACAAACTATTAATTACAACTAGTTATTAACTACAGTCTTAGAGACCTAATACAACTAGGAGTGTAACTCCTTATTATGACTGAACCACCTTAACTAAAAATTGAATGCATTCTTTGATATCTACAACCTCATGAGGTCGAATCTGATGAAGCCTCCCACGTTGTCACCTTACTGCTGATGATAAACCCTAGAAATTAGGGAGCATGTTTCCCTGTTTTTAGGTTTAGGATCCTTGAAAGTTGGCACGTGGGACAGAGCCTTTATATTCTCATCCATGACATATTTTATGAAACGGAAGGATATTTTTGTATTCCATTCTTTCTAGAACAAAAACCTCTTCTTTTTTTTTAAAATACTTCTCCATCTGTCCAGAATCGGTCCTTGAAAAACATGTGTAGAACAGGAAAAATATGTTCTCTGAAATTAGGGTTTCAAAGAAAGCTTAGTATCTCCCAACTGATAACACTTCTGAAGAAATTGAGATTGGTTATTGTATCTAGAGAGTTTATGAAGAGAAACCTCCTTCAAAATTCCAAAATACCTTCTCCTGTGACCAGAAACTGATCATGAAAAATACTGCTAAAACCAGAAGACAAAGTTTGACTTTCAGCAGTTTCATAGCGCACGTTTAACCATAAATTCCTCCCACCTCAGAATGATTTGAAGAAACTGAAAGAGGTTCTCTTAGTTCATTATGTTAGAAAGAAACGCCTCTTTCAGTTTTGAAAATTGATTTCTCAGCTTCTCAGGAACCCTTCTGGAAGTTGACTAGTAAAAGCCGAAAACAGAGTCTTTTATGCTGAAACAGGCTTTTTTAGGGGTTTTGTAGTGCGCTACGAAAACTCCTAGTTCAATGCAAATTCTGGGTTTTGTGCTATGAAAAATCCTAGGCAGTTTCGTAGTTCATGAAAACCTTGATACAAGTTTGACACATGGAAATTTATGTGTGATGTGGGACCAGTGATAGGCAAAACCAGAGTGTTGACCCTATTTGACAATACCAACAAGACTCCCTTCTAGGTATTACACTCTAAGTCAAACCATGGAAATACTAGACCAAGACTAACACCAATCCTTTGGAATCCAACTGATGATCAAAATTTAGGGATTTTTCTTGAGTGATAACATCCTGCACAAAAAGAAGACCAGATTAAACCATTCATAACATAACAATATTGCCAATAAAATACATAATGAATGAACAATTAAACATTATTTAATGAATCAATGTAACTCACACTTCCAGACAATCATTAGTTAAACATAAGAAATAACCATTGAAAAACATATTGGAAGGAAGAATAGTAGATATATATTATTAAAAAGAAGGAAGTTTACAATCAGATGTTGAAGTTATAGCATGACCTCCTCCAACTCCTAGCTCTAATACTCTCTCTCAGTGATGATATCGATAACATAACAATGCTCTCATATCCAATCCTTTTCTCAATCGAAAATATTTCAATTTATAGGTAGGTGGAGGCTATGAAGACTATCAATTTCTTTCCAATGAAAAAGAGGAAAAATATTTGGAGTGGGTGATGTTTCCTCATATAAAATGCTTTAAGCCTACTTTTAGGTGATTTGTTTGAATAGGAAAAAGTTGAAAATGAGGTCGAGGTGATCACATTCCACCGTGTAAGAGTTTCCTCATGTGAATGAGAGTGTTAATGAGTTAACTCAAGATTTTGTGCTCATGAGTGGGTGAATTTTTGGTAACACGAGCTCGCTGAAGAGACAAATAATTACAAGCTAGGGTAACACAAGATAAATAGTATATGACTAGCATTACAACGCATGTTGCTAAGAACATAGGGTGAGTTATAGTCATATGTAGGCAAGAGAAAGAGGTTAAACTTTGACTAAAGGCACGATGGTCTCCTATGAGCTAATGAGGAGGAATTTTTAGTGATAACAGATGCCCCCTAAAGTGTGAGGTTAGAGAAGAAAATTATGGCCGAAATACTTTATAAAATTGTAGAGGAGAGAGAGAGAGAGTAATCAAAATGTCAGGATGAAAGGAGGTCTGCAAACGACAACAAACTCTTGTCACATATAGATCATGTCCTAAGTCGGGAATCCCCATGCTCAGTAGATAAAGACAAAGCATGGCCGTTGAAAAATACATTGTGGATCCATGTAGAAAATGATAGATCATGGCCACAAAAGAGTATATAGTGGCTATCAACAAGTATAATGTGGATCTATGTCATAGTGCAATCAATCTAATATAAGTTGTCTCCAAAAAAAAAATATGCAACTTGGAAGAGGAAACAAAGTTAAGTGATGTGAGCCTCTTCCCAAGGTCTTCCTCACCATCTCAAAATGGCATGTAATAGCCTTGGTGGAAATTCCATGTAATAAAAGTTAATAAAGGCAAAGTAATAACCACGGTTTATGGGACACTTATTCCAAGTTGAATGTTGGAAAAATCATAGTGATGGGGATAACTTGTGGTTGTTTAATGGCTAAGGAAATTGGCAAAGGCAATGGCTAAGGATTTGGAAAGGAAAATGGCATTTTTGACACATTTATTTATGAAAATAATGGAAATTAGGAGAAAAGGGAGGTGAAAGGTCACAAATAGCATTTGAGGAGGAAAATGGAGGAAAATAATGGAAAATGAAGAAAATAGAGGCCTCATTCATAAAAAGGCTTCTGAGGATCAATTGGTAACCTTTTGATAATTCATTTTTGGAGCTCTCTCATTATTCTCTCTCTCTCTCTCATACTCTTGGATACTTAGAGTTTTCTTGGAGTTCTCTTCGAGGGTGTGGCATACTTGGATTTTTGGAGCAAGAATGCAAAGGAAGAGTAGGAAAGCACAAGAGGACATCAGGATCAACAGCTATAGTGAAATTTTCTTGCAGGTACCGAGTTTCATGTATGTTTTCCTCACTATTTTTGGCATGCATGGCATATGCATGTGGATTATTGGTCATGATCTATCACTGGTATGGAGGATTGTCTGGATTGACATTGGATTGCCTAGCCTTTCCATTTCTTGGACAACCATGGAGATTATGGGTTTATTTCCTTGTTTTGTCTTGGTTGGTTGTCATGTTTCCTTAGCTTGGGTTGAGTTACTAGTTCCTGGATCCTTCGTTGGATAAATGCTTTGGAGCCTTGTAACAGCTTGGGTTGAGTTACTAGTCTCATAGAATTGCTTGGAGCCCTTGGTCTGTTGAGTTACTAGTCCTAGAGCCTTGGTTGGACAAACGCTCTGGAGCCCTTGGTCAGTTGAGTTACTAGTCCTAGAGCCTTGGTTTGGACAAACGCTCTGGAGCTTGGTGTCAACTATGGGTTGAGTTACTAGTCTTGGAGCCTTGGTTGGAACAAACACTCTAGAGCCTTGGAAGGCTGAGACGGAGACCAATCTGATGATGGTTTTGTGATTTCTGGCCATGAGGTGGAATCATTGTCTGATGGGTTGAGGTGGTTGGCCTCTGGAAGCCCTAGATGTTTTTGGATTGATGTGTTCCATGAGATCCCACATTCATGCTTGGAATATGGTATGGGGGTGAATGATTGAAGAGAGATTTTGCTCAGCCATTCTACAGTCAGGTGGATCGTGGAAGTCCCATCCCGGGTTTGGATTTTCCATCATCAATATGAGGTTATTCCTCCTTGTAATTCCATGAATATTATATTGGTTATATGTGGCTTATATGGCTATCATTTCATTGGTATTTTTGTTGTTATTATGTCGGTTATATAAAAAAATTACGACAATAGCTATGTATGGATCTCATCATGTTTCTATGGATAAATGAATGAACAATGTATCTATGACCTAATGGATGAAATGGCAGTTGATGTGTTGAGGCATCAATGTTTCTTAGCAATTCTTGGCTAAGTATGAGACCTCTATGCTCAGATTTGTTATTTACACATGTAGATTACATATTCGTGATATGTTTGGTGAAATGCCTGTCATGGCTAGTAGGGGTCCAGTCAAGGTATTATTCAAGTAATTTCTTTTGCACTATCATTTCCCTCCTATCTTATTGTTCTGAAGATGTCATTCTATTTTGGGTAGTGACCTGGGCTCTGGGTCTGAAAAAGTGGCTCAAATCCTGGGGACATTGGCACAACACTGTGCAAAAAAGTCCCTGGACGCTAGCTTGCAGGCCTATGAGAGCGTCCAGAGGTAAAGTGGTCCAAAATCTCACTAGGACCCAAGGGCTGGTTGGCAGAAAGGTTGGATTGGTTCCTGAGGGTCCTAATGTTGATGTTGAATGTCTACATGGTGTGTTTTTGTCAGTTCCACTTCCTTAACATGACCTAGGAGGTCAAATCATATCATAGTGGCCTCTCATCGCATGCTTACCTCGGCTAGTCGGTTGCTTGGGTAGATGTGGGAGGAGGGTGTTACATGGTATAATTACACACATGTAAATGAAAGAGATGGTGTCAAACACATGAGAATTCATCTGATTATTGGCTAATAGCGAAAATAATTAACAGATGCAAGGAGGGCCTTTGATAAGGATGATGGTATCTAAGACACCCAATACAATCAAGTGAGTGTGAATAGATGTGTTGATGTCAAACACTCGTAGAGTCATTAAATTAGGAGTCAATAAGGAAAATACCCTCTAAAATGTACAGAAACCTGCCACTAGTGACTGCAAGCTCTAGGGTATTCTGATGTTTCTCAATCCACTTCCCATAGAATTTGTTAAATTCGATAGGAAGGGATTTGTCGAAGGAGGGAAATTATGATGTTGAAAATAGCAACAAGAAATGCTAAAAATAGAAGTTCTAAAAATAACACTGCTATAAATATCATTTCAGGATACATTCCAATTTTAGTTAGTCCCTAAAATAAAATTGAGAATTAAAAGTCAAATTTGATCTTAGTAGCTGTTTGTAAAATAATTAATTAATTCATCTCGATATAATTAGTTGTAGAAAATCAAACATGAAGTCTATGTGAAGACATGCAACAATTTCCCCTTTGATTGAGGAAGTTATCCCTTGATTAAGGAGATCAGGATGAGTTGTAATTTGAGTTGTAATTATTTAGCTCAGTTAACTAAGTTAAGTCCAGTAGATTAGTTCCAACAATTTGTGGAACTGATTATGACTTCAGTTAGTTAATGCATGCATGCATGTAACTACTGTGCTTCAGATAACTGAATATTCTCTCATAAATAACTCATGCATGTTAGTTCAGTCAGAGACCCAGTTGAGATTAGATGATGGGACAGTTTACTATCAGTTGCAAGAATATTCTATTGAGGATATCTCTTGCATGCAGAAGGAATTCATTCCTTGAGGATTGCGCAATTATTTTTGGGTTTTGATGAGTGTGTGATGTGGGAATTCACATAGGTGGCAGCATTGGACCCCATGAGAAACTGCGCAAGGAAATAGGAGGCTTGGAGGATTGGAGGAAGACATATGTTGTGTCTATTCAGTCTATGACCAACATTCATGGATTGTACTGAGAGTTGGATAGCTTGTGAGCTAAAGCTTTGTGTAATCTGGACATATTTCCACTTGTATGATAATACAAAGATCGAGGTTTTTAGTTGAAGCTTTCCCCAGAGTATTCTTCTATGTTCATGTGTGATTGCTTTCTCATTCTCTGTTATATGTGTTCTATTTGATCTTGCTCAAAATCGATTAAGCTTCCGCAAGTTTGTTTGTAGAAGTAGATTAAGTGTTTTGCTTTAGTATATTGCATTATCAGGTGATCTACAGTGGGAAATTTCTACATGGTATCAGAGCAAAGGTGATGAAAGTGAAGAACAATATACAAATAAGGGAGAAGTTCGAAGTTTTAAGTTCCTGATTATAGAATTCGAATTCTTATCACATCTCAAATTTTACCAATGGCGTTCAATGGTTTGAGACTCGAGTATGCCCTTGATGGCAGCTCGAATTATATAGCCTGGAAGGATCGCATGGAAGCGGTATTAGAAGACAATGATTTGAAGGACTTCATTGATCAAGAAGTCCCCAAGCCAGCAGCTGATAATGCCCAAGAATTGGCGGAATGGAAGAAATATGTGGCTAGAGCGAGGAGCATTCTTCTGGAGGGAGTTTGAGACCACATAGTCTCGAGTCTCCATGGGAAGGAGACATCATTTTCAATGTGGAAAACATTAAAATATCTATATCAAAATAGAAGAAATCAGAGGAAGCTGGTGCTGAAAGACAAGCTTCAGAAAATCAAGTGTAAAAAGGTTGACACGATCTCTACATATCTTAACAAGCTCACCACCTGCAGGGATGAGCTTGGAAGTGTAGGTATCATGACAGCTGATGATGACATGATGATTCTTTCTCTCCTCGGTCTTCCTAAGAGCTGGCATAGCTACCAAGACTCAGTAAATGGAAGAGAGAAATTGCCAAATTGGGAACGACTTTGGTCAGATTTGATGCAGGAGCAAATAAGAAGAAGCACCAGAGATGGATCTTCATCAAGTCAAGATGATGAATAAAGTCTAGCCTTAGCAAGTAAGGCGAGGAAAGGGAAAGGGAAGGTGTCCCATTCCAAATCCAGTTCTTCCCAAGGTGGGAAGAAGTTTGACAAATCGAAAGTGAGATGCTTTCATTGCCATGAGGTGGGCCATTATGCTACTAATTGTCCATAAAATAAATCCAAGAAGGGATCCTTGAAGGGATCAGATGGTGAGGCACTGGCGTCATAGTTCGAACTGGATTTCTCCCTCATCGCATACATGGTTTCATCGATGGTGGGATGTGTTTGGTACCTGGACAGTGGAGCTTCATTCCACATGACGGGCGACAAGAATATTTTCAGTACCTTGGAGGAGAAGGATCTCCAGATGTGGATTGAGATGGGCGATGATGGAAAGTATCGTGTTTCAGGTGAAGATATGGTTGTGTTTTAGAAGGAGCATGGAGCTCCTCTCACCCTAATTGATGTAAAGTATGTACCAGGTATGAAGAAGAATCTTGTGTATGTTGCTATGCTAGAAGACAAAGGCTATGATGTAGTCTTTAGTAAAGGAAAGGTATTCCTGAGGCACATAGGCACTAGACAGATCAAGAGGATTGGGATTTGAGTTAAGAATCTCTACAAGCTAGAGGTAGACAACTGCGTTGCATTGAGTTCCAAAGCAGATTTGGTGCAGAGCCAAGATGTTGGCAAGCTATGGCATAGAAGATTGGGCCACTTGCACCATGGGGCCTTGAAGATCACACATCGTATTTCTACTAGACTTCCCAAGGGAAAACTGGATCAAACGGATACATGCAAAGGTTGTACCTTAGGTAAGTATGCGAAATCTTCCTTTCAAGATTGAGACAGTAGAGATGGAGCAATCCTAGAGTGAGTTCACACAGATGTGTATGGACCATTCTCTATAGCCTCCAACTCTAAACAAAGGTACTATGTTATTTTTATTGATGATTTTTCTTGTAAATGTTGGATCTACTTTATGTAGAAGAAGGGTCAGACCTTCTCAAGGTTTTGTGAGTTTAAAGCCTTGGTAAAGAAAGAATCTGGAAAGAAAATAAGGGCCTTGTGTAGCGACAATGGTGAAGAGTATATCTCCCAACTGTTTAAGGACTTCTACGTAGCAGAAAGAATTAAATGGGAGTTGATGGCACCCCATAACCCACAGCAAAATGGGGTGGCCGAAAGGAAGAACAGATCGATTATGGGAGTAGCTTGAGCGATGTTACATGACCAAAGCCTACCACTTCATTTGTGGGCTGAGGCATGCAATACAACAGTATACTTGCATAACAGAAGCCCGCACCATATACTGGGGATGAAGACACCAATGGAAGCCTTTTCTGGGAAGCGACCAGATGTGAGTTACTTCAAGATCTTTGGATCATCGGTTTATTTCCATGTGACCAAAGATGCCTGGAAGAAGCTAGATCCAATAGCTGAGTTGGGGATACTTGTGGGGTACACCATACACCCCACAACTATCAGGTGTTTCTGCCTACCAGTCAGAGGAGAGTGGTGCGCAGAGATCTAAAGTTCGACAAGCAAAAAGCCATTTGAGTGTCCCTTGAGAGGGAGCTCAAGTTGCATGCAGAGGAGGAACTTTTGGTTCCTAAGGAGGAGGAGCCTCAGACTGATGCAGAGCAGCCGCATGCAGAGGATCCGGGAATGGATACATCCACTCATGTTGAGTCTTCTAGAGATGGGTGGAAACGCTCAAGGGAAGATGACAGGTTGATGATGGATGTGCAAGAGAATGTGGGACAGCCATCTTCTCAGTGTAGATAAGGGAGGTCACCCAAGCGGTACACTGGTTACATGGCCCTGGTTGGGAGTGTATAGAGACCAAACCTTCTTCATTCGAGGAAGCAGTGCAACAACCAGTCTAGGTTGATGCTATGGTGGAGAAGTACAACTCCATCATTTGGAACTGTGTTTGGGATGTTGTCCCAAGACCTCAGGACAAGTCAGTGGTGAGTTCCCGATGGTTTTACAAGGTAAAGCAGGTAGCTGATGGTAGTGTTGAGAAACATAAGGTAAGGTTTATTTCCAGTGGTTTCTCACAGGTCGAGGGGATCGACTACAATGAGACTTTTGCTCCTATAGTAAGGTACTCATCTATCAGATAGATGTTGGCACTATCAGCTCAGATGGGTTGGAAGATCCATCAGATGGATGTGAAGACTGCGTTCCTCAATGGGAAGATTGAGGAAGAGGTGTACATTGAGCAGCCGGAAGGTTTTGAGACCTTTGATCATGAGTCTCATGTGTGCTAACTCAAGAGGGCTTTGTACGGGCTAAAGCAAGCACCTTGTGCTTGGTACACTAGGCTCGACAGCTATTTCACCGGGTTGGGATTCACCAAGAGTGAAGCAGATGCAAACCTTTACCACATCATGGTAGAAGGTAAGCCATTGATCATTTTTCTTTATGTGGATGATCTAATTTTGACAAGTGATGATTAGTTGATCAAATGCTGTAAGGAGGAACTTGCAAGAGAGTTTGAGATGAAAGACATGGGTCTTATGCACTACTTTCTAGGCATGGAAGTGTGGCAGAAAAATGGGGAAGTATTTGTGTCTCAAGGAAAGTATGCCAATGAGATACTCAGGCGATTCCACATGGAGAAGTGCAAGCCCATGCAGACTCCTCTAGCTGGTAACTAGAGGAAGGAGGATGCTACTTCAGGTGAGGTAGTAGCTGCTACTATTTATCGGTAGCTTGTGGGTTCATTGATGTATCTAGTGAACACACAACTAGATTTGTGCTTTGCGGTGAACCAGCTGAGTCAAGCTATGGTTCAACCTACCAAGCTGTTTTGGAAGGCAGTGAAGCATGCGCTGAGATACCTCACAGGCACATCTCAGTATGGATTGTGGTACAAATGGACAGAGGGAATGAAACTTCAAGGCTTCACAGATGTAGATTGGGCAGGGAGTCCATCAGATCGAAAGAGCACTTTTGGAGGAATCTTCAACCTTGGTTCAGCTGCATTTTCCTAGTACAGCAGGAAATAGAGGTCAGTTGCACTTAGCTCAGCAAAGGATGAATACATGGCTACCAATCAGGTAGCATGCGAGGCCATTTGGATGTGGAAGATTCTAATGGGATTGTTTAGTCAAAGGATGGATCCAACTGTGATCTATTGCGATAATTAGAGTTGTATCAAACTTTGTGAGAATCCAATATTTCATGACATGTCCAAGCACATCAATATCCGATATCATCATCTTCGAGACAGTGTGGTGAAGAGGATCATGTTGTTGTTGTATGTTTCAACAGAGGAACAGGATGCAGATATCTTGACTAAGGCATTGTCAAAATGCAAGTTCGATTTCCACAGAAACAGGGTTGGAGTGATTGATAATCCCTTTCTTGTTGATAGGGAGTGTTGAAAATAGCAACAAAAAATGCTAAAAATAGCACTGCTATAAATAGCATTTTATGATACATTTCAATTTTAGTTAGTCCCTAAACTAAAATTGAGAATTAAAATTCGAATTTTATCTTAGCAGTTGTTTGTAAAATAATTAATTAATTCATCTTGAGTTAATTAGTTGTAGAAAATCAAACATGAAGTCTATGTGAAGACATGCAATAGTTTCCCCTTTGATTGAGGAAATTATCCCTTGATTAAGGAGATCAAGATGAGTTGTAATTTGAGTTGTAATTAGTTAGCTCAGTTAACTGAGTTAAGTCTAGTTAGATTAGTTCCAACAGCTTGTGGAATTGATTGTGAGTTCAATTAGTTAATACATGCATGCATGTAACTACTGCACTTCAGATAACTGAATATTCTCTCATAAATAACTCATGCATGTTAGTTCAGTCAGAGACCCAGTTGAGATCAGATGATGGGACAGTGTACTATCGGTTACAAGAATATTCCATTGAGGATATCTCTTGCATGCAGAAGGAATTCATTCCTTGAGGATTGCGCAGTTATTTCTAAGTTTTGATGAGTGTGTGATGTGGGAATTCACACAGGTGGCAGCATTGGACCCCAGGATAAACTGCTGAAGGAGATAGGAGGCTTGGAGGATTGGAGGAAGACATATGTTGTGTCTATTCATTCTATGAGCAGCATTGAGGGATTGTACTGAGAGCTGGATATCTTGTGAGATAAAGCTTTGTGTAATCCAGACATATTTCCACTTGTATGATAATACAAAGATCGGGGTTTTTAGTTAAGGCTTTCCCGAGAGTATTCTTCTATGTTCATGTGTGATTTCTTTCTCATTCTCTATTATATGTGTTCTATTTGATCTTGCTCAAAATCGATTAAGCTTATGCATCTTTGTTTGTAGAAGTAGATCAAGTATTTTGCTTTAGTATACTGCATTATCATGTGATCTACAGTGGGAAATTTCTACATATGATTCCCACATCAATCGACATGAAAAGGAAATAAATGATTTATTTTTAAGTGATCCAGAACAATATGGCACACTGACCCAGGAAAAATGGACACATGAAATATAAAGTGGTTGATAAGGCCGACAGATAGTAGACAATCCCTTGAATAATGAAAGGCACAACACCAAGGACAACAGGAAGCTTAGACTCAAACACATTAGAGAGTAGGATACGAGGATGCAGAGACATTGAGGTATCAAGGAAAGACTCATAAGATGGTAGGGTTCAAAGAGAAGCTAAGATCTGAAAAAGGGTGGAAATGTTGGATGAGTACCTTGTTCAAGGGATAGATAGTAGACAACTACCATAAAACTTTCAACTCAATATATATTTTTATTCTTCCAATTTCTCCCCATTCCATTTAGGTTTAATAAGTCTAGAAAGGGTAAACTTAACGACCTTTTCATATTGAGAGAGTTTGAAAAGAGCTTAAAGAAGACTCCATGAAATATTTTTGTCATTATTGATGACTGGGTGAAACAAAGATATAATAATATACCTGACATAGTTCCTTTTTCGCAGTTATTCCATTGAGTCTAGATAAATAGATAAATCCATGCTCAATAGACATTCTCCTCATTTTGTTATGAGTACGAGGGAGGACAGAGTAATCTTGTGAATTTTTGTACAAGTAACACAAAGAAAACTCGAGGTATATTTTTCATATTGGCGAGTGGAATAAAGATAAAAAAATAATGAATCAACCTTCTTCATGGGAGTTTTACAAGCCTGAAGAAGTAAAGTCTGCTTTTTTGGTTTTAGAAGCAAGAAAAAATCATAAAAATAATGCTCATGTCGAGCGCAAAGATCGTCAAATATATTCAATAAATTACTCAAAGACAACATCAACATATTAAAACATGTTGCAAATCACCTTATAAGAATGGAAGGTGAGAAAAAATAGAAAGAATGCATCAAAATGATAAAAACATGTAGTTAGGCATGCCTCCAAGGTTATAAATAAGAGTTTGGGCTCCTCATTTGCACCATCGGTGTTTGGAGAGTTAATTGAAGGTGAAAAAGGAGCATAATTTCCAAGGAAATTTTCCAAGAAACCATTTCTAATTCTGTCAATTCCAAGTAAGAGACAAAACCTTGCACTCTTCATTAGTTTTATTTTATTTTAGTTTCCACTATCAATTTCGGTTTTTAGGCAAGCCATATATTCTCGGGCTAGGTAACGTAGCCACCTAGTAAAAAGGGTGTGTTATAACTCATTTCATAAAAGGGGGACTCATGTTATAATGCACTGGTAGTCGCTATGGACCCGCATTACCATGACAGAGTTAGTAAAAAAATGTTTTATATATTTTTTAGCTTACCAAAAGGGATGAATATTGATACAAAGAGGTTTTGGTGCAGGTTAGCTCTAGAAAAATGACGACATGGAAGGAAAGATTCCATGCACAAGTAGAAATCCAAATTCTTAATGATTCAACATGTTTGAAAACATCAAGAAGATGTGGGATTTTGAAGTATGCTCAGACACAGTTGATGAGGGTGCAAGAAGATATTTTGGGAATAATAATCCAGATGTGGGATGAAAACTAGAGAGTGTTCAAGGTGGGGGATCATGAGTTGGAACTTTATAAATATGATATCTACTTCCTCATTGGGTTATTATGATGAATTGCAAAGGTAAACTTAGCAAGAGGAAGAACATATCCCAGAACCACCATGGATCTGATTATTGAGTTTTGCACACCAAGTACGACAAATATGAGTAATCGAATTTCCATTAAGAGACTGAGAAGCATACCATTGAGGTCAATTATATTCACTATTATGCAATTTTAGGGTCTAAGAGTCTACATGTAGCCACTAAGGCCCATATTTGGATCGAGGTGGAGTGCATGAGGCCACAAGAGTTCAATTGGTGTGAGGGTATTCTTATGCGAGTGAAGGATGAACTAACAGCTTGCAAGAAGAGGTTCCAAGAGGAATTTGGGTATGGAGCATTGATAGTGACATAATTCTTAGAGAGTGTGCCTATGATGAGGCCATGGATGGCATTACCAACTATAGACCCTAGAGATCCTAGGATACATAGGTGGACTCATTTGATGTCTCGAGTGGGAGGTGGGAAAATTCCATCGTATTTCAAGCCGACATTATTTTCATGGTTCCAGATGCAAATACCAATGATCAAGAACTTCCATTGTGTAGGGATGGATTTCATAGGATATCCATTATTGGTATTATTTATGGGCACATAGTGGGGACCTCTAGTTAAGAAGATGGATCAATGAGGTATTTTGGCTTTTGAAAAATGTGTATTTTTTTTATTCAGATGTAATACACTCACTAAAGATTTTGTATGACACAGATGTGGCCCCAGTTCATCTTGCAAGGATACCTCTGAGGGTGAGGTGAGGTGAGGAGCTAACAGTGGTTGGAGCAACATTAGGAGCTGGAGCAACAACCCAAGAGGTAGATGATACATAGATCCTTTGAGAGGTTGTGAGGAGCCTAGAGGGATTGTCAATGGGCACTCTACCACTGCCTATGAGAGAGATACTAGCACATCTACATAGGCATACAATGGCTATGCCATCGAGGTTCTGTTGTAGTGGCTACAACCATCCTCCAAAAATTTTCCTTAGCTTCGTTTTAGAGCCTCCCTACAAACCTTTCACAGCAACATGTCTTACCTTGTCAAGTACACAAGCTTCATTGATTTTCTTGCAAAATGACAACTTGTCCATCAAAGCTCGTTGCATCCCCCTCATAGGTTGTTTCTTCAGACTTGGTCCAGCTATAGGCTAAACAACTCCTTTAAGAAATTGCACAATTCTGGAGGGGAACCAGCCTTCCCTATAGAAATTTCACAATTCTTTCTGGCAGCCTACTAGGCTCCAACATTGTACAAATCTGCATGTCACTGTTGACTGAGAAAATTGCGCATTTCCTCCCAATAGGGCTGTGCAGTCCAGAAATTGTGCAATTCTAGGAAGTAGTCAACTGCTCTGCCCAGAAATTGCGTAATCCCTCTGGGCAGCCAGCCCATATCCCTCCCAGAAATGTGCATTTTTCCCCTTAGCTGAGCAGACTATTGCATGTGCAGTTGGGTTGACCAGTTCCCTCTGGGACGGAGAAAATTTGAATTGCATGCATGGACTACTTCTCCCAAGGCATATTGCAAAGGCATGCCTTGATTTGGGGATATATTTTTAGCAACTGGAGGTTTCATGCAAGGATCATTTCAGAAACATCCTACCAAGTGTTGATTTTCCTAGATTTGTGGCATGGGCGTCATGACCTCGATTTTATCAAAACTCATCAACTAGATGCTACAAAGCTCATTCCACATATCGACCTTGTATCTCTAACATCCCACATTACATCTAGGATTTGTCAGCACATTCAACTCAGTTGTCTTGGGGTAAGCCCACCTTTCATGTCTTATGTTGTGTTTCTATCACTTTTTATGTTTCACTTTGTGTGAGTTCTTGTCTTCTTGATTTGAGTGAACGCTTGTTTTCGTTTTGATGTATGCTAGCTTATAGAAGCATTATTTCAGTTTTTGTTTGCATCTCACTATTGTCGCATGCATGACATTGTTTTGCATGGACAGTTGTCATTGCGGAAACTCGCTTCACACACATGGATGATTGCTCATTTTCTGAATCATGCACTTGTTGTTTGAATGAATGACCATTCACTCTTGTTTTCACTCACCTCACCATGCATTCAAACTTCTCATGTTTTCATCACTCGTCGGCTGGATTGGGTTGTCTTGGCCCAGACCGTGCCCTGCTCGACTAGCACTGCACATTTCCGGAAGTGAAGGCTCTCCCTTCCCTCTAGAAATTGTGCAAGCTTGGCCAAGTAATGATCTCCAGACTTGCATTGCACAATTCTTCGAGGCAGTGTCCTGCCGGCCCTAGAAACTGCGCAATGAAGATTACTAGTTGCATGTCACTACTAACTAAAATTATGCATTGTGTAGTTTTAGTCCTTAGAAGGCCAGGATGGACTATGTAATTCACAATTCCAGTAGTTAGTCACCCTCCTGACAGCCCAGACTGTGCCTTGCGCAGTTTTGGTAGTCAGTCTCCCAACCTCTCGGCAGAAATTTCGCAACTTTCACGTTCAATCAAACATGTATGTTGCAAGTCAGTCCTGAAGTTTGTTTTGGTTTTCAACTGAGATATTTCTTTCCATGAGTGTTTCTATGTCTCCAGACATCACAAGTGTTCATTTGTCTCCCATCAGCACAAGTACAATGGCTTCCAGGAGAGCAGAGTCAAAGACACTATTAAGAGCGCAACTGGGGATGCAGTCAATCAAGTGTCTATGAACTTTCCTATCCATGAAGACATCAAGTTGTTCATGGACAAGGATATCAAGATAACTGGAAATAGCATCACATCGAGTAGCACCATCAGCAGCAGCAGAAGGCAGCACACCTACACGCGACAAATGCAAGAGGAAGGTTGTTGACAACATAGAGGTAGAGCAAAGCTGTAAGTTCAAAGCAGAACCACTCATAACGGAAGCATCTTTGGAGATTGAGGCTATGAGGTGATGGCATGACATGAAGATCATGTGAAGACAAAGAACAGAATAGAGAACGAGTTGCATGTGCTGAAATAGCAACTCAAGAAAGAACAAGAGCTGCATAGACGAGAGAATGAGTTGCAGTAGGAACATGCACAATAGGGGGCGCAACATGCATAGACAGATGAAACTACACTCGTACAAGTTATGGATCCATCCCAGTAGCTGGCATGGAGCAAACAAGGTGAGCAGTGTTGTTGATCACATGCAAGGGAATTTAGCAGCATGCATGTCATTGTGTGCATGCATGCGATCCCACCCATTTGGCACACTCACTAAGGTGAAGACAACAAGCAAGTCCAATTGGAGTTGAACATGTATTTTTACAAGTTGATGTGCACGGCCACCAACACATGCTTGGAGATCAGCACAAACACTATGCATCAACATGTTTCCAGTCCGGTCGCACTGAGGATGACCATGGCATGATATCAGATGAGTTGGATGGAGGAGCCATATTAGTGTACAAAGATGCAATAGAGGAAAGAGTTTTCTTCAGCAAGATGTCACCATTGAGCGCACGAACACCATCATGGACCACCAATATTGGCATCATTTCACCACCATCGACCATCACAAGGATGTCAAAGAGTTGGTCTCGCCACAACGGTTTGACTGTTAGTGATGTCTTGCATCACTTTCTCAAGTCGTTTTGTCTCACATGGGTACATGTGCATTGTAATGTAAAGCCTTGTCAAGTGTAATTTCAAGTGTCAATAGTTGGATGTAATAGTCATAGAGTAGATGAAGAGTCACGAGGGTAGATGAATTGTCACAAAGGGGAATTTCAAGGGCCACCCGTAATAGTCCCTCATAACTCATTATAGAGGATTTTGGTCAGTGATCTGAATTGGATCCTAAAAACTCTCTAATTTTTCATGACTGTTTCAAATTATGCTAAAAGATTCAAGTCTTAGAAAAGATTGAAGCTATCAGAAGGAATCCTCATAACAATTGCAGTTGTGCCCAGAGCGGAGCAACGAGGACCCTCGATTGAGCGCGCAGACTGTTGGTCCATGGTAAAGCACAATGGCACAAAAATGGCAAAATTAGAGGTCAGATCAAGAAACAGAGGTGGATTCTAATAGGCGTTCCCCTTAGTAAGGAAAGCCCCAAAGCGCTCGAACCCAAAATTGCTATAAAATTTGGAAAAGTACTATTTCGGTTTCGTAGCACGGGATTCCCCAAAACCAGCAGGATATCGGAAGGCTTCAAGGCGGTAAACAATTTTGACTGAGTCCCGCCCAATGCCATACATCGAGCGACATGAGTCCAGCGGAAGAGAGATAAAACCGCCCGCATCAAATGGGTAAACTTCGTGCGACTTGTCCGCCCGATATGAAGGACAACTGTAGGATCTGGGGGGTCCAGATCGACAGCGGAGATATGTCTCGATGACTGACCGGATTTGACAAGTCAAAAAGAAAGATGACAGGGAATTTGAATTCTGACGTGGATGATGAGTTGGCAAACGATTCGTGTTCATGGGAAATCTTGAAGCAAATGTTAGAAAATTATATATTACAGAGCAATGGAACACATAAATATTGTAGAAATATAAACACAGAAAACACATGAAACAAGAGAGACACAGATATACGTGGTTCACCCAGTTTGTGCTACGTCCACCCCGAATAGCCAGTCCTTCCTTTCTATTATCCAGCAAAATGAAGAGACACAACCTACAACAAAGCCGCTGTAATATCCTCTGTTCCTCTCACAGTCTCACCTCTCTGTTTCCTGCTCACACAGAATACACATCTACTATCGCCTCAAAATACAATGCCCTCATATAAAGAGAGGGGTTGCCTTCTAGGGCAAAAAACCCTAAACTAAACATAAGTTCTACCGTCTGATCATCCGCCTAATGAACGGCTCAGATTGACTAGAAATTACTATACTTTTACAAGGCAAATTTACATCTGTTTTTAGCTTCGGGGGACCGCTGGCCCCTGGACCCCCTAGCCGGGGGGGATCGGCCCCCCTGGACCCCCACGGGGGGGACAAGTCCCCCCCCCCTGCACCCCTCCCACGTGGAGGGGTGTACAAACTTCCTGGGGTATACATTTGGCTGAAACAAAGACCTCTGAACAATCATGCTCCACACACAACAAGAAATAGATTTAACGACCATTCATGTATGATTGAGGGAATCTGAAGACCAGTTCGTTAGCAAACAGGTGACCACCTCCCTGCGAGGTGTTACCTAGTGATGATGACGCAGAGCAGAAGAATTCGAACAGACAAAGGAAAGAAAACCAGAAGGCTGAGAAGAGGAAACAAGCAGTCAAAGAACAGACTGGCTTTAAATCCATGAACTGATAGAAGCAGGGGGAAAACACACAGAGGCATAGAAAGCTAATAGCAGAGAATAGAGAGTAGAATTCGAGCTGACCTAAAGAGAGCATTAAGCCAGATAGAGCTAGAGAGAGTCAGAGAGTCTGTGTACTCCATTGAAGGCTTGAGAGGTTCAAGCAACTCCTCAGCATAGGCATGTCATACTGTTGTGACCCTCAGAGGTCGAGTTTCAGTAAAGAGAGTTTGCGCACTCTAGTCCTAGTGACTTCATTCTATTTAGTGAGTCTCGAATCGAGCTCACTGCTGTAAAAAATCTGCTTGAAAACATAATAGAGAGGCCACCACTAAAAACCTGGACCAGGAGACGTAGCCCAAGAGCATGGGGTGAACTCGTTATTAAAATTGTTTTGTTTACATGTTTGATTGTTATGTTTTCTCTGATTGCCTCAGTGTCTATGTATTCTAGCAATCTTATTGATCCGTTGCATAAGTAACATAGGCACATACATGCACATGAGTCTATAATACCTTTCATTCTTTGTCCTGGATAAATTCCAAATCAAGTGGTATCAGAGCTTAGGGTTACTAAGGTTAGACAAGCTTGTGCTGGATTTTGTTGTTGAATGCTAACTAGATCAAAGCTTAAATTAGGAGAAGGAGAATTGGCTGAAAGTAACCTGGAAATTGGAAGAGTCTATTCTAAGAGGAAAATGTCAGAAGAAAATCCCTTAGCATCGGATCCCCAGTTCATGGATAGTTTTATGACCCTGAAATCCATGGTGGAGGAAATGTATAGAGACTATAAGAAACATAGAGATGAAGATTCATCAAGCTCCAAACAAGACAAAGGAGTAGAAGAATCTCTCCTCCATGACCACTCCAAAGGCAAAGGGAAAGAAGAAAAATTTCCCACGCCTCCTAATAGCCCTGAAAATAAAAAGAAGACATCTTTGATTAAATTAGATGTTAAATTTGATTTACCAATATATGATGGAGAGTTGAATGCAGAGAAGCTGGATAATTGGATCACATAGATTGATGTTTATTGCAGAGTGCAAAGCATTGACTCAGAAAAGAGTAAGATTCAACTGGCCAGCCTACACCTTGGGGGCACTGCCTTAGTATCATGGGAAGGTAGTACACAAGCTAACATGAAGAAACATGGTAAGATTCTTTCTGTCTGGCGTGAATTTGTTTCTGCAATTAAAAAGAAATTCTATCCACTAGCCTACATGCAGCAAGCCATGATGAGTTGGAAAACTCTTCAACAACTAAAAGGGAAAAGTGTACAAGATTACACCCAAGAATTTAGGAAAAGAGCTTTGATTCTAGGAATTTCTTCAGACTCACCTAAGACTCTATTGAAGTATATAGGTGGTCTACATAGCTACATGGGGCACACTATCCTCATGTTTAACCCCACTAGCATAGATGAGGTATCCGTTTAGGCTACACATCTAGAAGCTAGAGGTAAGAATGGGAACCCAGAAGTTGGGGGATCATCCCAACCCACTGCAAGCAAAAATAAGGAGAAAATAAAACATAAATGGAAAGAGGAAGACAAACATTGTACAGAAGAGCAAGTCCTCATGCACTCACTGTAAGAAGGATGGGGGTGATGTTGAACATTATTGGATTCTGCATCGAGAGCTAAAACCTAATAAGTTCAAGGGAAAGAAGAAGAAGACTGTTGTAGCTATTCAAAAGGATTTGGGGTCAGACTCAGGAGATGAAGCGATAATTGCAGCCACAGGTATAAAAGTTTGTCCACTTTAGAGAATGCAGAAATCAAGAAGCAGGTACAGGAGCTGCTCGAGAAGGGGTTCATCAGACCTAGCACACCACCATGTGGGTCTCCAATTGTTTTGGTGAAAAAGAAATATGGATCATGGAGAATGTGCATTGATTATCGAGCACTAAATAAGATAATGATCAAAAATAGTTATCGCATTTCTTGCATAGATGATCTATTAGATCAGTTGAAAGAAGCTATTTATTTTTCCAAGTTAGACTTGCATTGTGGCTATCATTTGGTTAGAGTCACAGAGCAAGATGCATGGAACACTGCTTTCAAAACAAAGCAGGGATTGTATGAGTGGCTGGTTATGCCTTTTGGCTTAACTAATGATCTTGCTACTTTCATGAGAGTAATGAATGATGTACTCGGACCTTTTCTTGATGATTTTGTTTTTTTATATCTGGATGACATTCTTATGTTTAGCAAAATGTCGAAAGAACATTTAAAGCATGTTAAGAAGACACTAGATGTTTTGAAAAGAGAAAAAATTTATGTTAAACTCTCAAAATGTGAATTTGGAAAAACATATTTGAATTATTTGGGACATATAGTAGGGGGTGGTGAATTGAAGATAGGTCCCTCTAAGGTTACAGTCATTTTAAATTGGCCTAAACCCAAATCTACTATAGAGGTCAGAAGCTTCTTAGGAGCAGCACAATATTTCTAACTTTTCCTTAATTGCAGCTCCCTTACATGCTTTAACAAGATTGAACAAGGTGTTTCAGTGGGGAGGCAAACAACAGAAAGCCTTCTACACCTTGAAATAAAAGATTAGCACAACACCAGTACTAGCACTGCCCGATCTTCAAATACCATTTGAGATTGAAATAGATGCTAGTGACTATGCCATGGGAGCAGTGTTGATGTAACACAGTAAACCCATATGTTATCATTCTGAGACATTTAATTCTTCAATAGCTAACTATCCCACATATGATAAAGAATTGTATGCATTATTATAGAGTGTGAAAAAGTGGAAACATTACTTAATGGGCAAAGAGAGAGTTATACATACTGATCATCAACCACTTCAATATCTACACTCCCAAACTAAGTTGCAGAAATCAAGACACTATAGATGGATGGGTTTTCTACAACAATTTCATTTAGTCATTAGATATAAAAAGGGCATACACAATAAAGTTGCAGACATGTTATCTAGACCCATTATAAATGCATCTATTATACTTAAGCATAATTATGTGCTACATGAAAGCTACATTGAACAATATCTCAAGATATAGATTTCAAAGATGTATATGCAACTTTAAGTCAAGGCAAAATAGTAGAAGAATTGGATTATCATGTAAAGGACCGACTCTTGTACCATTGTGGGAAACTCTGCATTCCACAAACAGAGAGTAAAAATAATTAGAGAAGCACACACTTCTCTGGTATCAGGTCACTTTGGGGTAAGTAAAACTGTTGCAAAGATTTTGTTATTGGCCAAAAATGAATGAGAAAATTTCTAGATATGTAAGAGGGTGTACTATGTGTGCTAAAAGCAAGCCCAGCAACAAAAAACTAGGCTTGTACACTCCACTACCAATACCTTCTCACCCTTGGGAAAGTGTTTGCATGGATTTTGTTGGAGGACTACCCAAATCTAGGAAAGGTCATGATTATCTATATTTTGTTGTGGATAGGTTCAGCAAAATGTGTATTTTGATGCCTTGTAATAAACATATTACAGTCGAACAAACTGCAAAACTATTCTTTGAACATGTATGGGTTCATTTTGGATTACCTACTTCCATTGTATCTGTTCGAGACACCCAATTTGTTGGGAAGTTTTGGTCAAGTCTATGAGAACTGATGGACACCAAACTGAAGAAAAGCACTGCTTTTCATCCACAAATTGATGGCTAGACAGAAGTAGTTAACAGGACAGTGATCCAGTTACTCAAAGGATATTGCAACAAACATCCTAAGCTTTGGGATGAACATTTGTGTTATGTGCAGCATGCTTACAACATAGCAAAACATTCTTCTACACAGAGATCTCCTTTTGAGATGTGTTTTGTTTTCACATCAAGGTCTCCTTTGGATTTTGTCTTTGGTAAAGATACCACAGTTGAGGGACACAGTGATGTGGATAGGATAGCTAGGTTCATTGAAAAAATCTAGGAGATCCACCAGGCAATATAGGAGGCGCTGGAAAAGAGCCAAGCCAAATACAAGGCTAGGCATGACAAGCATCGGATGGAGCATAATTTCCAAGTTGGTGACCAGGTCTGGCTGTATATCAACAAGGACAAGATGCAAGGTGAAGGTAAAAATCTAAAGCCCATCAAGTATGGACCTTTCAAAATACTTGAAAAGATTGGTGAAAATGCTTTTCACCTTGATTTACCAGCTTACATGCACATCTACTCAATTGTAAATGCAAATTGCTTGGGATTGTTTGAACCCTCTCTAATTGAGGATCCCGAAGAGCAGAGTCAATTACTTTCTGTTGATGACCTACTACCTAAATATCTTAATGAATTGCAGCAAGACACAATTCTAGACAGGAAGGTGAGGACGACATGCAGAGGAGATGTTGAGTACCTCAGAGTAGGGCTCAAGGGTTCAAAGTCGATCAGTGCAAAATGGATTGAGATTGTACAAGTGAGATAACAATACCCTGACTTAGTTGATGCTTGAAAACCAACTTTTGGTGGGCCAAAAGCTTTTTTAATGGGAAGGCCATGATCCGAATTGGATCCATGAAGAATTATCAGAGAAGCATGACCGTATCAAATCAAGACAAACTTCGAATTCTAAGAGCACAGAGTAATCAAAAAAACCTTTGAACAATGGCGGTTGGCAGCCAAAGTGGAACAACGAGGACCTTGGTCAAAGCACACTAATCGAGGCCCATGGAGACTACATGAGTGGTGAAACTAGCACCTGGGAAGCCCGGATTGGGAAAAGGAGGCAGTTTCTGATGCGCAATTAGCACCTTGAGCTAATTGTACATTGTTGGGAAAAACCCCTCGAAATGGAAAGGTCCCGAGTGTCCAGTCGCATGGAAGCCAAGAGAACCATGGGGGAAAAGCACCAAAGGCTAAAGGCGGGACCCGTGCTCCAAAAACCAGTGGTATTCATTGGGGACACCCTTGGGCAGTAAGTGAATTTGGCCAAAACCTAGCAATTCCACTTAGCGCCCAACGCGTGGCAAGTGGAAGAGAGAGAAAACTGTTGCTCATCATGCACTAATGGTCGAGCAAGTAAACCGTGCGAAATGGGAGAATGGCATCAGATCTGGGGGCTCCAGATCTAACTATTGAGATCACACCTGAAGGGAAAGCTGGAATTGACAGGGGATTAAGCCGCAACAGAGAGAATTTTGACGTCCGATTTGATTGCTGAGGTGGAAAATGACTCATTCCACAGCGTAACCGAAGAATCAAACCAACGAGGAAAAAGCTGGCGTAGTTCATAGGAGGACAAGTGGCCACTCCCATTGAGCCTGATGATGACACCGAGACAGGGAACTCCAAGCGAAGCTGCAATAGGTGATCTGACAAAAGTGGAAGGGGAATCAAACAGCCATGAGATCAAATGGCTTTAAAGCCATGAACAGACAAATCAGAAGACACTGAAGACAGAGAAGAAAAGGAATAAGACAGAGAAAATGAAGAAAAGACAATGAAGCAAAAAGCAGAAAGACAGAGATCTGAGCTAACCACAGGCAACGTCGAGCACCAAAGAGCTTGAGAGGTTCAAGCCATCCCTCAGACGATCTGTCAAGACTGAGCATCACATTGGGCTCCTTCTGTTAAATATTAGAAAGGTCAAAACTTGGTAAGGAAAAGAGTCTATGTACTCTAGTGGCTTGGGGAATCCAAGAACCACCCTGCTAAGAAATTCTTTTTCAAGAGACTCATACTGAGCTCCTTCATTGTAATTCTCTGCTTAAGACACAATAAAATAAGGCTACCACTAGAAGCTAGATTAGAGACGTAGCCTTGGAGGATAGGGTGAACTCCTTATTAATTTGTTGTGTTCTTGTATTTGCTTACTATGTTTCTTTGTTGTTTTCCATTTTCTAGTGTCTTTGTATTTTGCAATCTGATCGATCTGTTGCCTAAAATAACATGGACACACACCAGCACATGAGTCTGTAATACCTTCATTTAATAAATCTTTAACTGAGATCACTCATAGGGCAATTTTCATATCACAAAGAAAGGCATTATTCCAGACTGTGTGCAAGTCACATGACAAATGCTGCAAACTGATTATAGATAGTGGAAGCACTAATAATCTGGTTGCAACAGAGATGGTGGAGAAATTTGGCTTAAAGCAACTGAAGCATCCAACTCCCTATAAGTTGTCGTGATTACAGAAGGGTCATCAACTGTTAGTTGATGAGTAGTGTGAGGTGGAATTCCATATTGGAAAATATAGGGACAAAGTTATTTGTGACATCATGCCCATGGATGTGTGTCATATTCTTCCAGGTAGACCATGGCAGTATGACCGGAAAGTTGTTCATGATGGGAAGACAAACTGTTACAAGTTTGTTAAGGATGGGATTAAGCATACACTAGTTCCCATCAAGGAGGAGGAAACAACAAAGACTAGTGGAACAAAAGTACTGTTGGTGGGTGGAAAGCAACTTTTAAAACAAATTGAAGATGACGAGGTGAAATATTCTGTTATAAGGAGACCAAGAACAATGTTGTTGCGTGCTGAAATTTCTGATTTACCCACAGAAATCCAGGAAATGTTGTATGAATTCAGCGACATTGTGGTGGACGATTCACTGGATAAATTGCCACCAAATAGGAGTATCAGTCATCACATAGATTTCATTCCTGGAGCTAGTTTACCGAATAAAGCTACTTACTGGATAAGCCCCAAAGACAATGAGGAGATTAGAAAACAGGTACAAGAATTGTTGGATAAGGGACTGATACGAGAGAGCTTGAGCCCTTGTGCAGTTCTGACAGTTCTTTCTCCCAAGAAAGGAGGTGAATGGAAGAGGTGCACAGATTCGCGAGCAATAAACAATATTACAATCAGGTACAGGTTTCCATTGCCATGTATGGACGATATGATGGATAGTTTGAGCGAGGCAACATATTTTTCAAAGATAGATCTGAAGAGTGGATATCACCAGATTAGAATCCGAGAAGGGGAAGAATGGAAAACAACTTTCAAGAGTAACAAAGGGTTGTATGAATGGTTGGTGATGCCATTTGGGTTAAGTAATGTGCCTAGTACTTTTATGCACCTGATGAATGAAATGCTGGAGGAGTTCATTGGGAAATTTTTGATTGTGTATCTTGATGACATACTGATTTTCAACAAAACCAGGGAGGAACATTCTCGACATGTTCATTGTGTTCTAGAAAAGTTTCAGCAAAACAAGCTGCTGATAAATCTAAAGAAATGCACTTTCTTTAAGAAGGAGTTGGTCTATTTGGGTTTCTTGATTGCAAAGAATGAGCTGAAAATGGACCTAGAAAAAGTTGCAGCTATACTTAGGTGGCCATCCCCTAAGAGTCTATTTGAAGTTCGAAGTTTTCATGGGTTGGAAAGCTTTTATCGTAAGTTTATAAGGGATTTTAGTGGAATCTATGCACCTACGTTGGATACAATCAAGAAGGAAAGTCAAACTTTTCAGTGGACTGAAGCCGTGGAAAAGAGCTTCCAGATATTGAAAAAGAAGATCACTGAGATGCCAATTTGAGGCTACCTGACTTCAAAAAACTTTTTCAAGTTCGTTGTGATGTGAGCGATAAACCATTGGAGCAGTGCTCAACCAGGAAGACAAACCTATTGCTTATTTCAGTGAAAAGTTGAATGAAAGTAGGCAGAAGTACTAGTCTTATGACAAGGAGTTCTATGTTGTTGTCCAAGCATTGAAGCATTGGAGGCATTATTTGTTGGGTAATGAGTTTGTTTTGTTTTCTGATAATTCTACATTGCAATATGCTATGCAACAGCATAAGCTGAACCACAAGCATGCGAAATGCAGAGTTACACATTTGTGTTGAAACATATTAGTGGATAGGCCAACAAGGTAGTAGATGCGTTGAGCAGGAGGTTTTTTCTCTTGCAATACAACACGATACAAGTGTTGGGTTTTGAACACTTGAAATACTTGTACCAGATGGATGTAGATTTTGAGGAGGCTTATGAAGCCTGCGAAAACCCTTTGATGAGGAATAATAGTTCATGGCTAGACTATAACCTACAGGAGAAGTTGTTGTTTAAGGGAGGATAGATATGTATTCCCAACTGTTCGATGAGGGAGAACATCATCCGGGAGAAACATAATGGAGGCCTTGCTGGGCATTCTGGCATTGATAAGACCTTAGATCAGCTCAGTCACTTTTATTATTAGCCAAGGATGCGAAGGGATGTGCAACTATTTGTAACCAGGTGTAAAGTGTGTTAGTTGGCAAAAGGACACAATCAAAATACGAGACTCTACACACCACTGCCTATTCCAGGTAGACCGTGAGACTCAGTCAGCTTGGACTTTGTCTTGGGTTTGCTAAGAACAAAGCATGGTCATGACTCTATGATGGTGGTAGTGGACCGGTTCTTAAAAATGGCATATTTCATTCCTTGTAGGAAAACTAGTGATGCCACTCACGTAGCACACTTGTTTATCACATAGATTGTCAGGTTGCATGGCTTACCTATGTCCATTGTCTCTTACAGGGATGTGAAATTCACAGGACATTTCTAGCGCACCCTGTGGAAGAAGCTCGACACACAGTTGAACTTCAGCTCTGCCTATCACCCATAGACGAATGGACAAACGAAGGTGGTGAACAGAAGTTTAGGAAACCTGTTGAGGAGTCTAGTGGGAGAAAATTCACGCATGTGGGATCGAGTACTTGCCCAAGCAAAATTCGCTTATAACAATTCACCAAACCAAAGCACAGGAAGCATTCCTTTTTAGATTTTGTATGGAATGCATTCACAGGGAGTGCATGAACTGCGGGATTTGGGATAGCTAGAGAAAAGAAGTGTTGACAGGGAAGACTTTGCAAGGGCAATTAAGGACCTACATGAGTAGGTGAAAATGAAATTACAGGACATCAGTCAAAAGTACACGCAAAAAGCAGATCTGAAGTGACGCGAGGTGCAATTTAATGTTGGAGATCAAGTTCTAGCGCATCTGCGCAAGGAAATATTTCCTAAGGGCACATACAATAAGCTGAAATTCAAAAAATTGGACCCTGTAAAATTCTGTGCAAATTTTTTGCCAATGCGTATGAACTACCATTACCTCCAGGTATAGGAATACCGTCCATTTTTAATGTGGTAGATTTATTCTCATACACTGCCAATTTGGAAGAGGACAGTTCGGCATAACCAAAGTGGGACACCCAAGAAGGAAGTGATTCATGGATAAGACAAATGCCTACGGCTCGGCCACTCGAAATCGAAGAAATTCTTGACACACAATTAGCTAGGCAGACTCGGAGAAAGGAGTACATACAGTACCTCATCAAGTGGAAGAACCACCCTATTGAGGACAGTTCATGGCTTGATGCCGGATAGATACAACGTGCAGGTTACTCTATCGAGGAGCTCATGGACCGAAGCCATGATTTTTCACCTATCCCGGGAGCCTGATGTAGGAGCATCCAACTCAGGGAAGGACATGGCGGGAGTTTGTCTTGTTAAAAACAGTTTGAGTTTTATTATTTTCTTTTATTTTCTAGGAATGGTTGTCTCAGCCAATGACAATGGTTTCTTACATAATTGTTTTTTTTCTCTTAGTTTTGTTTAGAATTTGTTTTAATTTACAATAAGAAAAGACAAATATTCAGGAACTATGTTTTGTAACCATATTATGTTACCACTGGCAGTTCTACCAACTACCAAGTGTTCTGTACAAAACAGAAAGAAAAAATTAACTGATGTAATCTTTTGGCCATCATAAAAATAACACAAAGAACATACATAAATCTTTTCTGAATACAAAAGAAACGTTTGAAACCATTCATGCTATAGTCCTACATTCATTTCCATTATGTACTGTGAAATTATTTCTCATTTTCCATCATTAAAGCTAACATATACAAGTGAACAACAAGTGTAAAGGTGAGGAGAGCTAATGGACAAAGCACGGTGCCAACAAAGCTAAGATACGAAGGAGTCTAGCAAGCCAGAGAAATAGAGACAAGTTTCAGGTGCCAAAACTGAACATATATTCCAAATTTCCAGTAACAATTACAGTCATAAATATATATTTATCAAATGTTCGAGACATTACAACGCCTTGGTCAAGGACCATCAAATAGAAGAAAAACCAACTGTGTTACAAAACCCTCGCAAGGTCATTACTAGGCCATCGAAGTCCATACATCAGCTATAAACCACAGAGTCGCACGCATGCGGTGGAGCCACAGCCGTATTGCCAAAACTCACAGCAAACAGGCTGACTACAACTACCACTCATATAACCATAGAGACAGTTTAAAGAAAAACCCTCGAACAAACTATAGGCAGAGACCATAGAACAACCCTACCCATTTCAGGTGTAGGAGACCGATGCAAGAACCATGAGCAGGTTGCCATCCACTTGCACAGGCCAACCGTCGGGCCATTGGCAACTGTCGCAGAGAAAGCCACGACTATAACAACGAACAACGACTGAGATAGAGAGAGGAGTTGTGGAAACTTACCAGGCAGAGTTGGACTTGAATGAGCCAGTATGGAGGTCTCAGCAAAAAAGTCACCCACTGCCATAGAGGAGTAAAGGCCGTCAACGCATGAGTGAAATGGAATAATGAGAAATGGCAAAGAAGGAGAGCATACCTTCGGGGAATTGTTGAAAGGAGAATGGAAGCGGAGCGACCCCATAGCTACTACCTGTAGCAAACACACGAAACCATTAACCTATGAAGACAATACACAAGAAGAGCCAAATGACCAGAAAACTGAAACAGTGAAAACTAGCAAAGCCGAGTAGAAGTGGACAGAGGAAACCAATACCGAGGGTTTCGCAACTCGTAACCAGCATAGAACAAGCACAGAATGAGTGAGGCATGACTCACAAGCGGAGACCCATATCTTACAGCAAACCAAGCTCAACAAGAACGAGAACGCAAAGAAATTACAGAGTAAACCCTCACACAACAAACTCGAAACCCTCACCAACAACATAGCGGCACAGTAATGCAAGAAATGCCAAATGAAGTGAAGGACTAGCGCTTCGAGGGTTAGAAGGAGTGGGAAGGAGTAGAGCTGGAGGTCTGAACACATGTCCTCATCTCCACACACCCGCAGTACATTGCATTAAAGTCAACCAACCACTGGACAATAAAACAAATAAATCAATGCATATATCATTAACCATTATAGTCAACACTTAGCCGAAGGTCGTAGGGGTTGGTCCCATCATTTATCCTATTGTACCAACTCAGATCAAATATTTAGCTATCAGAAGCACAATTAACAATCATTTCAATCAATCATAATTCTTTTGTCATCTCAATTTCAATTAGATTTAACCTTTATAATCGTTAGGTAGTTACAAATTAAACCAATTAGCAAATCATTCCATGATTTGGTATCTCGAGTCTGTAACTCACAACAATCTTGATTCGGTATCACGAATTTGTAACTCACAACAATCTTGAGCCCCCTGCGTCCAATAAGTACATGAAATTCAAAATTTATCTAAATTCCTTTTTTATATTTGGGGACATTACATTTCCTTCCTAGTGGATTCCCATATTCTTGAAAATGACTCTAATCTTTCTTACATTATATTTACTAAATTTTGTGTAAAGTTGATATCTTTATGAGTATCAACATCATTGTTTCAAGGTAATTCTATGTTTATTTAGTACCTTGTTGTAACTCAAATACCATCATCATATCACTTTCAACTTAAAATCTCAAATACACTGCTCACTTCACTCTTCTAAGACTAATGTTCTTTCCATCCCAAGTCACTATGATAGCTTATCACAACTTACCTTCATTTTGCTAGCTTTTAAACAAGAAACAATTCTCAAATTTTTTACTTTGGGAAACCTCCATCTTGATGATTTGCACCAATTATTCAATTGTTTTAACCAATTTTCGGTGACTCCCTTGACGGAAAGACATTTAGGGAGGTTGGTTTATTATTTTACAAGTTTCCCAGTTGAAATCCAAGCTTACTTGTACCGATTGGATATCACTGGATTGGACTTGTTTATACCTTAATTATCTTGTTGACATATTTATTTATTTTGTGTGTGTGTGTGTGTGTGTGTGTGTGCGTGTGTGTGTGTGTGTGTGTGTGTGTATTATCTTTTATTGTCACCTTGCGAGTACCATGTTGTGTGATCCATACAATGTATATCGCTAACATTGTCAATATCTATCATTTCATTTACTAGTGTGTAATCGCTTGATATAACCCCAATTGACTCCTATTTATAAATTATCTTTTATTATATATGTTTTGTATATCCTTTTAGTATTTACAAAATTTATCTCCTTGGGCATACCAATATACCATATATTTTATTTATGTAATGCAGGGTCCTTGACCCCCTTTTATTCCATTTTCTAATTCCTATATAGACTTTATTTTGTGTATATTCACTTATTTATTTATTTATTTATACATACATTTATATTTTTATTTATTCTTCGTTAAGTTTTCAATATCTTCTTATCTTCTTTTAATGTACAATGCACTCATTATTGTGTGTTTCACAATGTTTCTATAGTCTCTTTCCCTTTTCGACTTGCTTCTCCTACATAGGTAAGATTACTCTTTTGTTAGGATTAAAAAAAATATGTTACTACTAAGTATTTCCCTCATTTTACCAGGTTCTTGGTTAACATCCAGTATGTGCAAGGATGTAGTTTATACCAATCTAGTAATTACTTTCCAACTGTATCTAGTATACCAATGAAATATTATTTACTTTGGCACCAATTGTGTCTTTTACCCTTTTTTATACATGTCTCCAGCCTCAACAATATATACTAGATCTTTATGATTATTGAGCGTATGAAGTATGTATCGAAATATAATTTCTTTCCCTTCTTTTATGCAAACTAGAAAAAGGGTCTTGCAACTAGAAACATGTAATCATCATGCACATGATCCTAAACTTTTTAGGGTGATTTCATATGCAACACCATGCCTATTTTCTTAAACATACCTATTTGATGTGTATAATTGTTCAATAATATGGAAATGTTGCTTTCATTTATTCATACATGTATGGCATCTGATTTGTTTATGCGTATGCTTCCGCATTGTTACAAATCATGAAATTCTCTCTTTACTTACTATCCAACAATGGCAGAATATGATTTACTAGTTAACACATGTTATTAAAAAAATATTCCAAACAACTATTTGTTCCCCTAGGTTCCCAACATATCAATTTTGTAGGTCATAATTCCATCTATATTTCATAACTTAAGTTACACATAGATATTTATTTCAATTCATTTCTCATTGCAAGTTCTTAACTGGTGATATCTACCCCTCAATACTATATTGTTTTAAAACAACACAATGAATATGGGTCGAAGTTTGTCACCTAACTGTACCCATATCTCAAGATTTGATTTATGTAAGGGTGTAAAATTTGGTCTGTAGGCGAAGTTTCCATATTTCCAATTCTTCTTTACTATGGGAAACAACACAATTTGTTACTATTTTCCCTTAAACTGGCCACAATGTTAAAACCTTCAAATATGATACCACTGTTAACACCTCTCATACTCAACTTACCTAGGAAAACTAAAAATCATAAATTAAAATTAAAATTAAATAAATTAAATAAATTAAATAAAATAAGATAAATAAATAAATTAATAAATAATAAAATAAAATATTAATTAATTTAATGATAAACACGTGTCAAATTATTAATGCTAAACCAACCTTAATACTTAAATATGTTGTTTAATTATTGACACATTTCATGTTGTAAAGGATATCCATATATTCTTGTTAGTTATTATCATGATTATATAATTAAAGGGTTGGTATTTTATATTATATGATCATTATCATAACTTTAATCCAATGAATCATTTATAATTTATTTATGGCTTATGTTACACAGTCTTTGGAGGTCCTGTGGAACATATACTTATAACAAGAGAGTTTTGGTCAACCGTCGCTCCTACCTTACTATAGACCTTAAAATCAATATTAGTTTTTTGACCCTAATGTATAGGCTAAGCCCATCAAAAGTTCTAGAGCTCCAGTTGTAGGCATGCCAACATTCCTATTTGTACCTTGCAGGTGGTGTGTTAACAAGCATCCAATGATGGGAAATTTTAGGGTTAATTTGTGACAGTCGATTTGAAATGGGTATTTATGAAGGTAATGACCCCTCCTTTCCCTCACACCACCTTTAATCATTTGAACCCTTTCACTTGGGATAATTGAGCTATGTAATGGCACCTTTGTCGAGAAACCCAGGTAATTAGGTATTGACAAAGCATGCTTCTTTTACTCAGTACTAATGGTTTCTTTCATTTTTGTTGTTGTTAATGGTTATGGACCTTTTACAATTTTGTCCTTAGGGTTTGTCGAGCACCTTTTTAAGTATTTATTTTTGGCGTGGTTTGTCCTTGGCAATCTATGGCGAGGAAGAATTTTAACAATCAACACCTGTTGTTGGACATGAACCCTGAGAATTGAATTGGTTTACTTTGCAACTTTCTTATTATTTTAGGAATGTTAACCTAATGTTTCCCTTTCTTACTTCCCCTCACATAATTTACAATGGGTCTCAGCCTTATTTCAAACCATACATAAAGAATTTCATTGTTTCCTTCTCACAATGTAGAATATTAAACAAAATTAACACACATGAAAAAATACAAGAGACATAGAAATGGCAGAAAAGGCCTCAACCTTACTGTATTCATCTCATCATAATGTAATGCAATGTACAAACAATGATAATAGTACAAATAAATACACAAGAAAGTTTGTCTCAAGATAGTACATCTATCTTGGACACAATGGTTGAGAAAATCTCTCAACCAAACACTAATCTAGGAGCCTAACTAGTTGGAGAGAATCCCTCAACCAACTAAGCCTAAACTGGCTCCTAACCATGATGAACAAACTCAATCTAGAAAGATAGGATTAATTCCAACTTTCTTGATTTTGATTAATTTAATTGTTTTGGACTTAGAATTGTTTTCAACACATGAGAGTGAGGCTAACATTCCCCCCCTCAATGATACGTCCAAAATAAGAACCAGGAACCATCTTCCAAGTTCTCATATTGAAACTATTGATCCTCAAAAACGCTGCCTGAAAAACTGCCAAAGTTGGATGCCAAAAAAACCTTCAATTTGAGATAACATGAATCAACTGCAAGTCTGATTCATCTCTAAATTTTGCATGATGACTCCATCACGTGCCAAGATGCAAAAGGATCCATCTTTCCTTTGCTTTCAGTCATCATCCTTTGTCCACTGACAAAATCTTGGTGACGCCAACTAGCGAATTTTCTTTGTCAGCTAAAAAAATATTTAGAACGCCCACTGGTGAATTTGTTGATGTCAAAACTGCTCATTGTTGTTTGTTGAAAAATGCTCACTACTTCTTTTGTTTTTTAACACCCACTGGTGAATTTGTTGATGCAAAGCTTCCCATTGGCTACTTGATGTTGATGATTCGAAAAATTATTGATCGCCCACTGGCGAATTCATTGATGATGTCCACTGGATTCTTTATCGATGCCCACTGGCTGATTTGATGAAGACTTCCCACTAGCTACATTTTCTAATGTTGTTGAGACTTTTATTCTAACAACCATGTTCAATTCCATTATCATTTCCCCCCTTTGTTAGCTGAAAGGAGAGACAATTATTTGCACTTGATTTCTGAACTCCCCCCCTTTCAGGTGTAGGAGAGTTTCACCATCTTCATTTTACTATAGAATTGGTCTTCATGTGAGAATGAATCCTTTGGTAACACATAGAAAAATGTTTAACTATAGGTGACCACTTCCAAGGATCAATCCATGCGTAATTGATCTTCACTCTGGATGGTTGATTTCATTTGCAACATCTTTCGGTTGAATGAATTTTCTTGTCACAATGGTGACAAGGATGGAGGTCAAAGCATTTACTCTCCATATGGCCATTTCACTTACAATGATTACACTTAACCAAATTCTAAGGAATGTCAAGAAAACCAACACTTACAAACTGAACTGGTTTTGAGAAATCTGGAACAAGCAAAGTGTTTTCTTTGTTGTATCCTAGGCCATGTCGATCTTTGTTGAAGGAGATTTCTTCCCAAGGTCTAATCACTTTCTTGGAAATACTATCCTTTTGTTGTTGTTCATACTTGATGTTGTTGCTAACAGCTTGTCCTTGATTTATTAAACATTTTGTGTCACACTGGGCATCAAGCATTAACAGTGCATCTATTTGACATTCTACATCAAACTGATCAATTTGGTTTTTGGTAATACTTGTTGCATCATTAAGTATTACAATTAGTTGGATAAGATCACTTGTGTAACAACTGACGTTAACCTGTTTGATTAGTTCATCTGTGTCGCAACTTATATCAACTTTCTTGATTAGATCATCTGTGTTGCAACCTTCATTAATATGTTGAATAATATCACTTGTATCACAACTTTCATTTGCTGTTGTGATGAGGTCTTTTGTGTCACAACTTGCATTTGTCTTTTCTACACATTGTGCTTCAAGTAAATCATTTTTTTTCACTTAACTAAATTTGGAGTTCATAAATGAGTTTTTCTTTCATTTTGAGCTCAATTTGAAAGTATTTTGTTGCTTCTAATATGCAATTCATTTGATTGATTAAGGTTTAATTCTTCTTCAACTTCCATTCCACTATTTCAACTTTGATCTATAACTCATGATTGCAATCTTGAAAATATTTAATATCTAGTTCTGCACTTTGAACATGTTATCCTCCTTTACCCATTATGAGTTTTGACATGCTCACTTGTACTTTCTTTAATCAATTTCATGCTCACTTTATTTGCTTCAATTAACTTCACACTCGATTGAATTTTGTCACACTTGCTTGAATTTTGTACTAGGATGAGGGTGTCGGATACCACCGAAAATGCACCCAATGTTTACAATGACAAGTTCAAAAGATATTAGCTCACTTGAAGAGAATTGACTCACGTAATTGACTCAGTTGAGGAGAATTGACTCACTTTACCTCCTATAAATTCACAATTTGGGTGTCGGTTTCGACCAAGAATGCACCCTGATAATTTAACTCAATCTATTTGAATTTGTTTACAAGTTAACTTACAAATTATGATTTTGCAAGTTACACAATGACCAATTGTCATTGAATGTTGATGTAGTCTTTTGAAATGCATGAGCTTGTAGTTGCATTAACTTGATTGCCTTGCACGAATTTGCTTGTTGATGTAGAATGCTAATGTTGCCAACTTTGATTATGTGTTGTAGTTGCGCAAATGCATGTGATTGTTTGTGCTTGATTGAATTCTCGTTGCAGCTTCTTAATCTCAGGTGCTTTTATTAATATGCTTGTTTCGTTCACTTGCTTTAGACTCCTTTTGTGTGTTAGATAAGATAATTGTAGTGTCAAAACTAAACAAAAAACATGCACAATCAATCACTACACAAGGTGTACCTAAGATCCCCTTATTCAATTTTAGGCAGATCTAGGACACATCAACACCACAAAAAATATGTCTTTATTAAATCTTTGAAGTACATCATTTTTCGCCTTAACAACATCATCATGGAATATTCTCAAAGTTCCAGGACTGCTTGAAAAAAATATCTTCAAAACTGACTCAACCTCTTAGAAGTAAAGTATTACTTCAAAATACAGTAATTAGCTTCCTTTTTTTTTGAAATATTCACTTATCACTCCAAATTTACAAAAGAAAACTTATGACTCCAAAAATGTCATACAAATTTAAAAACATACCCTTATTACTCCATTAACTTTATCATGATTAAAACTCTTTAAAAAAAATGCTTTCATAACCTTATCTATCTCTCCCAAAGCTCTTTCACTAATTTATGCTCACTTAAAACTCAAACATATTAAAATCTTCACATATCACACATATGTGATGATACCCACTTTCCCTTCTTTATACAAGGTTTTTTTTTTGGTTTTTAAAGTTAAAACAATTAAATAGTAAAAGTTTTTCTTTAAAAACTTTTAACGATTAAAAACTATTCCCATATATCTTATAACCAAAATTAGTGAGCATTATGCATTAATGAAGATAGAAGTACGCAAGCCAAACCTGAAGTATGATAATTTAATAATACCTTCCACCTATGCAAAAATATTGTTGACGTGGGTTGAAAGCATTTTAAGGCTGATGGATCTCCACGTTGTCCAACGATTTCCACATTCTCTCTCCCAAGCACAAAAGTATTACGAGCATGGATGAATATCTTCACCGTCATTGAATGAGATGATAACAAGATAATAATTGCCTCCACATCTCAGCACAGGAGACATAACTCACATCTCAGCACATGATACATAACTCACACTCTGCATTCTGTATTCAGCTATCTGAAATCATAGAGACCACATCAACTCCATCCACTGATCGATCCAAAAAGGATGTCTTCACATATTGCTCTCCACATCAATTGATCTTGTACCATTGGATATCATCAAATCCTACTATCAAATCATGTCGCCTATTTTTTGCTAAATATAACCTCATCTTTATGTTAAACCGAATACAGGCGGCAGGATGTCCCTCACATAACAACAACTTCATGGCTATATGGATCTGTTCATCTTTTGGCAATAGCATCTATAGTTCAGCTCATAGCTGTTATTGTAGTCAAATTGTTCCGAAAGCATGCTGCAAAATTTCTTGGGATTTCTATTGGAAATGGGCAAGAAGTAAAAAAATTACCGAGTCTTTAAATAACATTGACAATGATATGTCTTTGCAGGTTGAGAATGGGTTATCCAAACAAGAAATTCTTTTAGAAGTTGACAGTGGGAATAAATTCTTTCAGAAGTTGACAGTGGGATGAAAAATGCAGATGTTAGAGAAATATATGAAAATACAGATGGCAGCCAACAACTAGGATCTTGTGGCACCCTGAGTGATATGATGGATAGTGATATTAAAGCAAAGCCTTATCATGATGTTATTGCATCAGATGTTTTGAAGAAGGATTCTACATCTGAAGATCATTATACCTTGGATATAGGCTCTCTTTCGTTGGCCTTCACACACAGGCTTCAGCATAATCTTCACACACTCCATAGTGCAAATATGACTCCACCCAAAGACGAATTCATTCTACAAACATTCCACGCTCCAGATATTCGCAAACGTTGTCCTAATTCTTAATGTCGATGATAACACTTCTCGAATTCACAACTTACATCACAAAATTACACAACAAGCTTTACATACTCTTTATGTTTTGGCAACTTCCACAATTCATACGCTCATCTCCAACGTAGATGTGATCATCGTATTCTCCAAATCAATTTTTGTTCACACCATTCTACATTCATGCTTTCATGTCACTCGATCCACTCAATAAAATTCCACCCAACCTTCAATTCATCATTTAATTACAAAGCAATGATATGTATTGAGAATCACCATATGGCTCTGATACCACATGTAGAATATTAAACAAAATTAACACACATGAAAAAATACTAGAGACATAGAAATGGCAGAAAAGGCCTCAACCTTACTATATTCCTCTCATCATAATGTAATGCAATGTATAAATAATGATAATAGTACAAATAAGAACATGAGGAATTTTGTCTCAAGATAGTACATCTATCTTGGACACTATGGTTGAGACAATCTCTCAACCAAACACTAATCTAGGAGCTTAACTAGTTGGAGAGAATCTTTCAACCAATTAAGTCTAAACTGATTCTTAACCATGAGGAACAAACTCAATCTAGAAAGGTAGGATTAAATCCAACTTTCTTGATTTTAATTAATTTAATTGTTTTGGAATTAGAATTATTTTCATCACATGAGAGGGAGGCTAACACGCAGGGCATTGTTAATTGAGTTATTCTTACTTTTAAGCAATTTCTCAGCTAACCCATATTTCCTTTGCATTTGCAGGTTTGTTGCGAGTGGATTCTGCCCAATGAGATTGTTTTAGTTCTCTTCTTTGAAGGTGATTTGATTTAGAATATTAGATTCTTGTGCTAAGATCCTCCTCAAATTAGAAAACAAAATTATTTCATTATGCTTAAGGATTCATGAATTTTTTCAAGTGAAATGATGAGTTTTTATGTTAATTTTATGAGAAATTTAACATCAGTAAAAGACTGAATAGCAGCATAAACATGTACAGAACATCATCAAAAACACATAACAACATGAACATGATAAAGGAGCTCACCGCTCCTAGGCTACATCTCCTTGGTTCGTCTTCCAATAGCTTGGGCCTCTCTAGTATGCTCAAAAGTGTAAAAATATGTGTTTACAATCCCCAAATGCTTCTGAAACTTGCTCTAAGGAGTCATGGATACTCAAAAATAGTACCCCAACCTCTTTCTGCCTCTTCATTTGGTCGAAAACTATCTTAGTTATGACCTCTGTCAGTCTTTCCACAATTTCCTCCTCCAAATCTAGCTAACTGCTAGTTAAATTCATTATCTAGAGTTAATTCTAGCAGTTCTGTCAAAATTGGTGGTCCCGCTAACTTCCCCACTTATCTCATGGTTAAGGCCGAGTGGTCACACGCAAATTGGTTAGGTCCAACGATTAAGGCAACGAGTCTGGCAGCTCCATCACAAATCACAACCGGTGAAAATTGTTGGATTGTGTTATATTCTTTCCACGACTAACCTACGTAGTGAACCGGAGAGTTAGAGGGGGGGCAAAGCCCCCCCCCCTTCATTGCACCGATTTCACAGTAGGGGGGGTCAGAAGGGGGTTTGACGAGGACAGGTAGCCCACCTCTACAAGGTTTAGGGTAGCGCCCCGGGAAAACGTTTTTTGGACCTTATATTAGGTTGGGTGGACCTACCTATAGTTTTCAGTCCATGGTATTGGATGCTTCAACATGTATAAATATGTATTGTAACATTGAAAAGAATATAATGAAAAATAAAACTAGTAGTCCCAGTTTTGGGATCCATGGGAAAATCTCTGTGTATATGTGTTTTATGTGTTATACTCTCGCATTATTTATTTTCTATGTTTTTAGAATTCTTATGCAGGTAATTCCTGTAAGAGGTTAAAACCCACATTTCATACCAGAGCTGTTTTGGCTTCAAGGGGATGCCTTTGTTGCTGAGGGGTTTCGCTTGGACCTGTGGTAGACCCTATTCAGTGGGAGATCTGCGGGATCGATTATGGTGGTAGAAGAAGATGGTGAGCAGTGGAAAGATAGAGATCGAGAAATTTAATGGTCAGAGTTTTGAGTTGTGGAAACTCAAGATGGAGGATCTGTTCGTGGACAAAGATCTGTGGATCACAGTAGATCTGGGTACTAAACCAATGGGAGTGTTCGATGAAGAATGGAAGAAGTTGGATCGAAAGGCAAAGAGCATAATACGCTTGTGTGTCTTAGATTCAGTATTTCTAAATGTATCAGGGGAAGTTATGGCTAAGGCTTTGTGGGACAAGTTAGGGACTTTGCACCAATCTAAGTCTCTGGTGAATAAATTGTTCCTACAGAAAAAATTGTACAACCTGAGGATGAAAGATGGAGACTTGGTGACAGAGCATCTGAATATGTTTAATACTGTGGTAAGTCAGTTATCGTCTGTTGATATTAAAATTTCAGATGAAAATAAGTGCATTAGTTTGTTGTGTTCTCTACCAAATTTGTGGGATAGTCTGGTTATTGCAATCAGTAGCAATGCAACTACCTTTCAGTTTGATGAAATAGTCTCATCCTTGCTGACGGAGGAGATGAAATGGAAAAATATGGAGAGCCAGAATGGTGATCACTTGTCTGTACAAGGATAGTCCCAAAACAGAAACAAAAATAATTCATCGAGTGGGAGATCTAAATCTAAAGGGAGATCTAAATCTCCAGGAAAACCTATAAAGGTGGTGTGCTGGAAATGCGGAAAGGAAGGGCACCAAAAAAGGGACTGTAAATCTAAAGCTCCTGACAAAGGAAAGGGATCTGATGATGCTCCTTCTGTAGAGGCGAAAACCACCTCAAATGAAGGTGGGGATTTGTACTTGTAGAGGCGAAAACCACCTCAAATGAAGGTGGGGATGTGTACTTGGGACTGTAAATCTAAAGCTCCTGACAAAGGAAAGGGATCTGATGATGCTCCTTCTGTAGAGGCGAAAACCACCTCAAATGAAGATGGGGATGTGTACTTGGCTTCTTCAAGTACACATGTAAATCATGAGGCATGGTTGATTGACTCAGGTGCATCCTTTTACTTCACTCCCCATACAGAGTGGTTCTACGAGTATGAGAAATGCGATGGTGGTGATGTCTTCTTAGGGGATGATAGGAAGGCTAGAATCGTTGGTCGTGGAAAAGTTAAGTTGAATTTGCAAGGTGGAAGGGTTAAAACACTTCCGGGTGTTCTACATATTCCTGCATTGGCGAGAAATTTGATTTTTGTAAACAAGCTAGATGATGCAGGTGTAAAAACAATGTTCGAGAAAGATACCTACAAGATGGTTCAAGGAGCACTGGTATTGATGCGGGGAGTTCGGACTAGAACTCTGTACAAGTTGCAAGGTAGCACTGTTGTTGATGGGTGCAACAGTTCTGTGGTTCCTGAAAATGGAGCAGAAAATTTGGTGGTCATTGGAGAGAAGACCATGTTGTGGCATCAAAGGCTTGGACATATAGGAGAGAAGGGCCTTCAAATACTTCATGGTAAAGGTATGGTAGAAGGTATGATTAATAGCTCTCTGGATTTTGATTTCTAGAAAATTGTGTATATGGGAAGCAGAATCGAGTGAGTTTCCCCTATGGTGGTAAGAGGGTGAAACAAATATTAGAGCTTGTGCATAATGATGTGTTTGGACCTGTGAAGGTTCCATCACTGGTTAAGTCTGTGTACTATGTGTCATTTATAGATGAATTCTCAAGGAATACATGGATATATTTCCTTAAGAAAAAAACTGAATTCTTTGACAGGTTTAAATAATTTAAAGCTCTGATGGAAAACCAGATAGAGAAGAAGATAAAGGGGTTGAGAACAGATAACTGTGGAGAGTTTTGCAGTAAGGAATTTGAAGAATTTTGTAAGAAGTGTGCTATAGCATGGCATAAGACTACTCCATATACACCTCAGAAAATTGGAGTTGCAAAAAGAATGAATAAGACGTTGATGGAAAGGGCAGGAAGCATGCTCAGTGGTGCCGGGTTAGGACAAGAATTCTGGGCAGAGGTGGTGGAGACAACATGTTATCTGGTCAACAGATTACCTTCATCAGTGTTGGAAGATAAGACTCCACAAGAGGTGTGGACTGCTAAGAAACCCTCTCTTTCACATCTGAGGGTATTTGGATGTGATGCATGTGTACATGTTCCAAAGGAGAAACAAACCAAGTTGGATAGTAACTCTGAAAAGTGCATCTTTATTAGGTATACGAATGGTTTAAAGGGTTATAAACTTTGGAACTGAGCAACAAGGAAGGTTGTGTACAATCGAGATGTGGTGTTCAGAGAGGTGAAAGATGTTATTAAACATGAAGTCCAACCAAAGGAACCTAAGAAGATAGAGTTTGAGCTAAAGGAGGAAGAATCAGACTCTACAGTAGAGGAGGAATCAGAAGATGAAGGCAGCCAGAAAGGTATAATCCATCTGCCTTCTATTCACATTTTGCTTTATCTATTACTGATGATGATCCCAAAACTGTGAAGGAAGCAGTAGATTCAGAGGATGGAAAACTCTAGAAAGAGGCCATGGTTGATGAAATGGCATCTTTGCATAGAAATGAGACTTGGGGTCTGGTGGAGTTGTCGGCTGGAAGGAAACCCATTGGCAACAAATGGGTGTTCAATAAGAAGACAAATGTAAAAGGAAAGGTGGAGAAATACAAAGCTTGGTTAGTAGCAAAAGGTTATTCCCAGGTGCTAGGAATTGATTTTGGTGATATTTTTTCTCCTGCTGCCAAGGTAACTTCTATTAGATTACTTTTATTTATTGTTGCTGTTTTTGATTTTGAGGTAGAACAGATGGATGTGAAGACAACGTTTCTTCATGAGGATCTAGAAGAGGAGATCTACACGAAGCAACCTGAAGGCTTTGTAGTGAAGGGTAAGAAAGAACTGGTATGCAAGTTAAAGAAGTCTTTATATGGGTTAAAACAGACACCAAGGATGTGGTATCAGAAATTTGATACATTTATATGGGGATTTGGCTTCATCAGAAGCAAAGCAGATCACTGTATGTATTTTAAACTAACTGGAAATCATGTTATTTATCTGGTCTTGTTTGTGGATGATATGTTGCTAGTTGGAATTGACAAAGAAATTATCTAGGATTTGAAGACCCAGTTGTCCTCCAAATTCGACATGAAAGATCAAACTATATTTTGGGCATGGAAATTAAAAGAGATTGGGCAAATAGGAATATTTGGTTACTTCAGAGGAAGTATGTCGAGACAATATTACAAAGGTTTAATATGAAGGATAGTAAACTAGTGAAGGTTCTATTCCTGTAGGTGTAAAGTTATCTGTTGAACAGTGTCCCAAGGCATAAGAAGAGGAAGAGGATATGTGTCATGTTCCATATGCAAGTGCAGTCGGTAACCTGATGTATGCAATGGTCTATACTAGACCAGACATTGCACATGCAGTGGAAGTATTGAGCAAGTTTATGTCAAAACCAGGGAAGGAGCATTGGACAGCAGTGAAGCGAGTTTTCAGGTATTTGTGTGGCACTAGTGATTATGGTTTGTGCTACCAAGGAAGACTAGGATTGGACAAAGTTTTGGATATTTGTGGCTTTGTTGATGCAAACTAGGTTGGAGATCTAGATCAGAGAATATCTACAAGTGGGTATGTGTTTAACCTATTTGGAGGTGTACGTTAGTTGGATGAGTAAGAAACAATCTGTAGTGGCACTATCAACTACAAAGGCAGAATACATGGTGGCCACTCATGCAAGCAAGGAAGTAGTTTGGTTGCGGAGATTGTGTTCAAATATGGGGTTAGACATGGAGCTATAAGGATAGACTGTGACAGCCAAAGTGCAATTTTCTTGGCAAAGAACCCTGCTTATCATTCAAAGACAAAGCACATTGATGTTTAGTATCACTTTGTGAGGGATATGATAGAAGACAAAAAGGTGTTGCTGGTATAGGTGGACACTTTGAAGAATATTACAGATGCATTGACAAAATATGTGAGCTCTGAGAAGTTCTCCTGGTGTAGAGAAACAATGGGCGTTTCAGGGCTAGAAAAATGACTAAGCTCTCTTACGGCCCCCTGTTGAAAGAAAACAACAAGTGGGAGAATGTTGGGTTGTGTTATATTATTTCCACAACTAACCTGTGTAGTGAACCAGGGAGTTAGGGGGGGTAGAGCTCACCCTTCATTGCGCCAATTGCGCAGCGGGGGGGTCACAAGGGGGTTTGATGGCGGCGGGCAGCCCCCCTCTACGGGGTCTGGGGTAGCGCACTAGGAAAAAAGTTTTGGACCCTATATTAGGTTGGGTGGACCTACCTAGGAGCATCACAAAGACAAAAGAGCATCACAATCCATTCAAACAAACCTTGTTTGGTTCTGAATGTCATCTTCCATATGTCTCCTTCAACAACTCTACTTTGATGAAAACCACTTCTTGAATCCTATTCAATGAAATGCTTACCATTCTTCTTGGGCATCAAAGCAAGAGGTGCACCACATGGTAAAGGAGAAGGTCAAATGATCCTTTTATTCAAAAATCCTTGGATTTTTTTGATTGTTTCTTCACTTTCCATTCTTAATATCCTATGCATGTCAATGTTAGGAAGAAGACACTTTTGCTGCAATGGTATTTCATGTTGGATTCTCCTCTTGGAAGGAAATCTTTTTGCTTTTCGAAACAGCTCATCATCATGGTTAACTACATCAACCAAATCAGTTTTCAAGTTTGAATTACAACCATCAAATGCTTCATAATCAATATCAACATTGGGTTTGATCATAAGATGCATTAAATTCTTGCTTAAATTCTTTAGTCTTCTCATTTTCCCTACATTAACTAATGAAAGATTTAGTTTCTTGCAATGAGATGGCACAATATACTCCACACCATCCTTGAACAAGTGGTACTTGTTTTCATTATGATAGAATATTTCTTTTCTATCATAGAGGTAAGGAATACCCAAAACAATTCCTGATATATCAAGCGGTACAACATCTAATTAAACTTTGTCAATGAAGTTTGTCGTGATTGCAAATTGAAGAATACATTTTCCTGTAACCTGTAAATTTGTGTCCTTGCATATCTAACCCAATGGATATGGCGTGGGATGTAAAATGGTTTCAAGATTAAGTTTCCGCACTAAGTCATCAGATATCAAATTAACTTAAGACTCACTATCAAAAAGTGTATCGATTTTTGTACATTTTGAGATTACCCTCACATGAAATAATTCAATCCTTGTTTCTTCATTTAGAGAACTAGTGTGACAATTTGATATACTAGTGCTAGCAATGGATTCTTTTCATTTTATCCCCATGGTTGTAATTTTAGTTTCATCACCCGAATCAGATCCCAAATCCTCTTGAATGACGATAGTTATCTTTTTTTTTCCTTTGTTGTTGAATTTATTTGGTTTCATTTCGGGACGAAGCTTCCAACAATGATCCTCATTGCGACCCTCTTTGGAACAATGTTTACATATTGTTTTATCTTCTTCCTTTTTAATGGATGCATTTTTCTTTCGCTTTAAACCCTTTTCTTTCTCTTTACCCTGAAATGGCTTTTTACTACCTCTTCTGGAGTGTTTTTCCCACTTGCCTCAAGATGAGTGGCTTGCACACACACATCATCTAGATTATTGGGATTAAACATTAAGATAGTATGCCTAAGGTAATTGTGTAAACCCCCTATGTACTTCAACAATGTGTCTTGTGATTGCAAATCTACACCTAACTTCAAAGACCTTTTTCTGAATTCTTGGGGGTAATCTTGCACATTTTGACCTTTAAGTTGTCTAAAGTTCTTCCAATTCATGATGGATTTATGCATATAAGCTAGAGGATAGAATTTTCTTTTGATTGCAGTAATGGAATCATTCCAAGAAATTGAGATCTTACCGTGTTTTTTAATCTCCTCTTGGGTGTTTAATTCCCACCATACCAATGTTGCACCCTCCATTCTCAAGGAATCTAAATGAATCTTTATGTCATCCTCTTGAAGGTTTTGAATCCTGTAATAGACCTCCAGCTAACGAATCCAATTATCAAGCTTCTCTGCATTCTCACCATTATACATGGGCAGCTCAAATTTAACATCAACTTTTAAAAAAGGTGATTTACCAGTTCCTTTTGAAGTATGATGACGAGTATGAGTAAGGGTTGTGTTAGTGGAAGAGGATGAAGATGCTTGTGAAGAAGAAGATGAAGAAGATGGTGGATATGGTGGAGGTTTGTCTCCATTTCCAATACCTCCTTTTCCATTACCTCCTCCTGAAAAGCCTTCTCCTTTGGGAGATTTAGAACTTTCCCCTTGCAACCTGGTATTACTCTCTTCATAGAGGAGCTTCACCATCTCTGTCATATCAAAGAAATCCTTTCTAAAGGTCTTCTCATTGTATGTCATGTTTGTAGGTTCTCCATCATGAGACATGATCTCTGGAGTCTCAATTGCAACTTGAGGTTGAACTGGTGTTGGAGATTATGGCAACCCTACTCTCCTTCCCCTTGACCCAACTTCAGGGCTTCCAACCAACTTCCCTTCTCCTCTTTTGATTTTTAACCTTGTAAGCATGACATGAACTTGCACACAATTAAATACTTCTGTCACAAATAAAACCTAGTGCTATGATACCAAAATGATTTGATTTAGAATATTAGATTGTTATGCTAAGATCCTCCTGTTGTGGCCAGCAACAACCCCCCTTTTTATTTAATATTAGTAATAACACTAAATAAATGGGGAGCCTTCTAAAAAAAAAACTAGCACTTAAAATTCCATTTTAATAAAATAAACTATCATAAACTTAAGATTCCTAACTTTCCTCGCTTTGTGCACATTTAAATTTAAGTATTAAAGCTTCCCTATAAATAATTGCAATGTTACCATAAAAGCTAGGAAAAACATCTGCAAACACAAAGTCTTAAGTAGTATGAAAATACTCAAATAAAACCGTTCTCTTAATGATGAAAATTGCATTGCAAAAGGGTAACGAAGGGCATCATATATAAAGAAATTGTCGAAATTGCAAAAACGTGATGATGCGAGATCGTGAGCCACACAAATTCATCGCATATCGTAGATCCCATATATCACAGCGCCACCTAAGATAAAATGTCTCAATATTGTGAAATGTGATAAAGCATCTCGCAAATCGCATCTCGCAATTGCATAATGAAGAAAATGATTGTTAATGAAAAAGGATTAGCAATATTGCGATCTATGATATTGTGAAGCAAATCGCAAAATCGCTTTATCGCAGATCAAAAGGGCTCACAGTTCGATGAAATATTTCTCGTCATCCGATACTGAGTTATGGGCATTAATGTCAACTTAGTGGTTTATTGATGGTTATCTATGAGAAATGATTTCGATCTGAGCAAAAGGGTTATTTCACACAAGGTGATATATTTGATGTGATTTTAAAATTAAGAGCTTTCCCGTCACCTTATTATTTACCGTCATTCATTATCTTTCTTATTGTGTCTTAGTTCTTTACTTGTGAACTTGCAAGAGCAGTACATAGAACAATACACAGAGAAGTGTGCAGAATGTGATGGGGAAGAAAGGAAAAGCTCCAGTATCTAAAAAATCAGAGATGACTCCATTATTCATGGACACCACCTGTGCCAATGAAGCAGGGATATCTACTTGGGAAGGCATGTATAGACTGTTGGAAGAAGAAAACCCTAGAGTCATGGAGGTTACAAATACGGCAAATGGACACGGGTCATCTGAAGCATCACTAACAGAGCTTGCATGCTCATTCCTACATCACATCGTAGCAAGGCCAAAAATACTTCCCTATACAGATATAGTCAAATGGGTGATAGACCATGCTAAGATAACGGACAGGCAATTCAAGACGCGGAACCAGGAAGTTATAGGGTCATTTACCCCACAGAATTTAAGACGCATGTATCATTTGCTAGAGCCACAGGCTAGCTATAACAAACAATTCGTGGAGAAATTCGCCAAGGAGAACGAAGATTTGGTGGAATGCACCAAAAGTTGGTCAGCAAAGGAAAAGTTGTTAAAGAAGGACAAAAATGGTATGTACAACATTGGTTCCCTTTCTTCTTTGTATTGTTTCACTACTGAAATGTTATGTAGGCTATTAAGAAAACCTGATATCATTAAGTTTTCATCTGAATGGCTACCCCTACTGGATGCGGCCACCAACGCCACTATAATGGACTGCGCCCAAATATTGTATGATAACTTAGCCTCTACTATTTGGAATTATCGGACTAAAAGGAGTTTTTCTCAAAGGTTTTATCCTCCCTTCTTTCTAGCTGCCTATGTCATGGATGCTATCTGTTTTGTTTCTAAATCTCCTCTCATGGGTTGGAAATGGATGGTACATAATCCCTTACCCATTCAAGTCTACCATAAGGAACTGTGGGATTCTAAGTTCACCCCATATTTTTATAAAATCTGCCATGGAGTTATGCTACCCATTCACAATATGTTGTATAATACAAATGCCCCAAGATTTTCTCCTAAAGCTGAAATTGATATTCTCCCTGTGGGAAGATGGTTAGGAGAAGAATTTTTCACTTATATTAGAGTATTTGGAAGCATTGCCTCTCCTCATATACTTCTCTTGTATGTTCCTGACAAATTGATGGCTCAGGAAATAGCCTACCAAACCTGTGGGGTTGGGGGAATGAGCAGAGAACTTAAGGACAAGAAGGCAATCTCGCCACAATTCCCTATGGTCTATGGAGCTTTTGTATTGTTAGGTCTAGGTCACTCTTTCAGGGAAGTAGACAACATGTTGAGTCTACGATTACCTAAGTTCCCAGAGAGACAATGATCCCTTTGATGTGATAAAGAATTTTACCATGACAGTTAAAATAAAGGTGTTCACTAAGGAAGATGATCTCTCTGATGACGTTTTCCAGCTGAAGAGCACACTCAGAGACATCTTACACATGGCCCAAATCCATTTTGGCCCAACAGAACTTTAAGAGTTTAAACTCTACAGAGAACAAAGATTGGCAAATGTCCCATTTGACAAATTGTGTGTAGAACCAATGAGGGAACCCATTCCCAGCATTAGCATAAGTGGAAGCTCAGGGCAAGATAAGTCTAAATCTAAGTCTGAAAGAGAATCGCCAGAAAGGTCTAGACGGTTAGAGAGAAATCACAACAAGAGTGAAGGATCTATCAGGGATACTTCCCAATCCAAGGAGAATCCCGAGCAGCAAATATTGTTGCCAAAATAGGTGGAAATTCCCGCTCCCCTCATCCAGCCAACAAAGCCATTAAGAATAGAGCTAGAGAAAGAATGGGAAAACTTTAATGAATTGATCATCACGGAGAAGAAAAACGTAGAGACACCAAAGAATACAGCACAGATAACCACATAAATGGTGATTGAAACAGTTGTCAATGCTCCAGAAACTTAGCACATTCCCATAACTCCGTCATCTGAAATTATACTAAAGACAGAGGAAATCCCTCATCTAGGTGTGTTTTACAGTCCGTAGCACAAAATTGTGGTCAAGAGACAGAGAAAGAAGCGAAAACTAGACAGCATGCTCTCACCTGAAGCAGAGCCACTGGATTTCCTTTGGCAAGACCCTACCACTAATTGGATAGAGAACCTGACTAGATTATCCCAAATCGTAGGAGCTTATGCTTATGCTACTACTGACAAAGCATCCGAAGTTCAACTATTGCTTAAATATAAATATGATAAAATCCTATTTTTGCAGCAACAGTTACAGCAGGCCAGCATTAGCCGGGAAGCAGAAGAAAAATTGGTAAAGTTACAATAGGATTTCTAGCAAATGCAGCTGTGTTATCAAAGCAGTCTGGCCGAAAAAGAACAGCATTTACAGGTCATGTTAAAAATGCACAAAGATGACCCTAAAGTTGCAGAATTTGTTATAGAGGCCCTTGCCCTAAATGATCAACTCTTGCAACAGCAGGAAACACTTTGCCAAAGAATATCGCAATGGAACTCTCACTCTGAAATGAGTGACAATATCACAAGTCAAGTCAAAGATTTGCGACTTGATTATGATTTAATTTATAAGAAAGTTTCTCACTATTTGAATTGGAAGGAATCAGAGGAAGGCAAGAAAGAAGGGTTGGCCCAAGATTAATGAACCCCACAAAGAAATGTTGTTTAATAAATGAGATGCATAGATAAAAAAAAGTACAATAGGCAGCGAAAGAAGCAGTGATGGCAGCAAGCAATATCATTGACTATGTCAATGAATATCGGCACAGAGCCAACCTAATATCAAAAACTGCTCTAGGATTTCTCCCAAAAACGTAGCAACTACAAACGAGTTGGAGACAAAAATCTAAAGAAAAGTCAAAGTCAATAAAAAAGTTAACTAAGTTAAAATGGGACACTTACTAGCAATATTTGGTGAAACCACACAGTTAGTGTATGACTCTAAAGTGCCTTACAAATTCTGTCGAGAAGATAGTGCCAACACTTGCTGATTCCATTTTCATAGGACAACTAAAATCGGAGGTCGGCCAATCGACACTCCTAAAGCCAACTGGATACTTGCGAATTAAGAGAACAAATGCATAGTTGATCTTTAGATAAAGTTTCAATTTAATTTAAATTTATTTTTGCTTTAGATAAGGATGGTCATTTAAACCTCCTCCTATATTTTTTTAATAATTATTTTTAGTCTTTAGTTAGTAGTATTTGATGATGATGATGATGATGGTTAACGTCCACTGAGACCAAATTGGTCTATCGGACCTACAATTTTCTTAATT
>APFE030040335.1:0-13995 GCA_000404065.3 Pinus taeda | reverse complement strand
GCCAGCTGTCCTACAGGAACAGCAGTCATCAACTGTTGACTGCCTCACAAATCCGCAGTTAAACTTCAGTTGGACAACAGAGCTCCTAGAATCAAGGCTACTTGGCGGATCATCATCTTTTTTGTATAAATATGGAGGCCGTAGCCTTAGATAGGTTGTTGAATCTTTTCGGTTATCATATCATTTTGGAATCAGTCCAGTTTGTTTTCCTTTTTGCTGTAAGCCAGTTTGGCATGACATTGAATTATGAATAAAGAGGACAGTTTGTGATCGATTCCTGAGTTTTCTTGGGAGACTATAGCTCTCAGGTTAGGGCCCAACCTGAGAGCCATAGATCCCCTCTGTTGTAGTATTGTTTCTATTTCTTCTTCCAGCACTTTGAGGTTTCATTTGCACATGCAATCTGAATAGCAGTCTTGTAATTCGATTTTCTTATGAGTTAGATAGATTTTGTTTATGGTACAATTACTTTCACTGGTTTAATGTAGCAAATAATACATGACATCCATTGGAGCTCCAGCAAAATCGTTTGTTAAGGCTCACTGCCATCTCGTTTGAAGATTGGGGTGCAGTCCATAGCAGACCGCCAAAAACACGCATGAATTTGGTTGATACAATTATGATTTGGATTTAGATGCTTCCTTGTCATTTATACGAACCACACATCTCTTCATCACAGTCCCATATGTACTTCTCCTTGCGTTTTGGATCACTGTTCAATAAAATCACGGTACACTTAGTGTAGGTTGATGCTTTCTTGGTTTGATCAACAGTTTTTGGTCATTTGTTTCATTTACACTCTTTTCCATCTCGTTCATTGCCATCCTTTTTGTTTTGACCCTGCATGCATCCACGTTTCTTTACCTTACACCGTGTTCTGCCCTTTCCTAAACATTTCCTAATTCTCACGTAGCCTCATTCCTTGACCTTTCACATCCATCACTCCAACACGCTCCCTCCACCTATTTTCCATCTCATCCTTCCATTCCTGAGCCATCACCAGCCTGATCCTTACCTCTCACATCCCTTCCTACCCTTCCATCACCCTTTTCTCACCTCAGTCCTCCACGGTAGACCATCCTGTAGCAATTCAGAGACATCCTGTAGCAATCCAGAGACATCTTGTAGAAAACCCTGAGTTTCCTGTAGAATCCCCTGCAGACATCCTGTAGGAGGTCTTTCATGCGGCTGCTGAGCTCCTGCACGTGGGAAGCCTCTGTGGATGGATGCCAAGGGTTCATAGGGACCTCACCTAGCCTCCCCAACCTGTCCCATGCTTTCCTTCCTTCTCCATCCAATCTGCACAATCAAACCCTAATTACGTAAACAAAACACAATCACTCACCTTACTTAATGAAAAAGTACAAAAACATGTTCTTTGATAATGTCAGTAGCTTAGACTCATGCATTTCACTTGTTAGATGTAGTAGCACATTGAAGTATTACTCATCCTATTGCATTATAGAGATTAGACTAGTCAAATTAGGTTTCCTAGGGTCACAGCGTGAATACTTTTAGTCATTTGTCAATTAGCTTAGTCTCTTTGAGCTGCTTTCATCATCATTGATAAAGCTCTTCTGTGAGCCTATAGGAAGTTGGCTTGAGCCCTAGCGGACTTTTGCCAGCTGACCAAGTGACAGTTGCGACAAGAGCTAGTACTTGTGCATATAGCACCGTCGCTTCCAAGTTTGTACGAACAACCGGGTTGATAAAATGAGAGATAGGAAGCCTCAGGAGTTGTAGCATTATTGCTACAATACTGGAGCTCACTAGGAAGTCGGGCCAATGATTTATAAAAGAAATTCTAGTGACTATGTGTTCTAATTCGGGTGGTCGGAAGGTCAGGTAGTCAAAAAGTACAAGAGGGGATTTTTTTTTTTTTTGGGCCGATCAAACAGTCGAGAAGTCAGATAGTCAACTACTTTTTTGTTTTATGATTGATTGATTGTGTTACGACCTTGACTATAGCATAGTCAGGTGGTTTCATTAGGTTAGGTAGTTTGATCGTTGAGAATGCTGAGGTTGGGAGGTGGCCGATTATATATAAAAAAAAAAAGCATAGTTACTCCTTGTTGCTAGATGAGTGGTCTAGAGGTAGGGTAGTGAGAAGGTTCTATTGAATTTTGAAAAAACATTTATGGATCCGACTTTTGACTTATTTTTCAAAAAAAATAAAAATTGTTTAAGGGTTTTATTTTTTATTCATTTCATGATGTACAAAAGAAAAAAAGGCCTCTTGCAAACTTGATGGAAGTGATGCAGATTATTATGTGAATTCTTAAATTAAATGTTTCATACCAAAAAATCACAGAACAAACAAATAAATGAGGCTAGATTTTCAGTAACTGATTCTCAAAGCATAAAAAGGACAAAATTGTTGACAGGATTTCAACATATATTTTTTCAAGGTAATTGTGTATTCGTGAGGTCCAATAGTCGGGCATTTTTTTTTTTTGTGATTTCAATTATTCTATTGCGACCTAGAATAGACCATAGTCGATTGAATTCATTAGGTATGATAGTTTCGTAGTGAAAACAATGCTGAGGTCGAGAGGATTGTTTATAAAAAAAAATTGTACTCAGCTAGACATTCTACTCATGTGGTTGGAAGGTCCTATAGGTGGCAGGGTGTCTTTTCTAACAAAATTTTTATGGATCTGACTTGCCACTTAAATTTTCAAAATTGAAAAAAATTATTTAAGTTTTTATTTTTATTTGTTTTGTGATGCAAAAAAGAAAAAAAACATGTTGTAAACCTGATAACAAGAATGAAAATTATTCGGTGTATATTTAGACGAAAATTAGAGAACAATGAAATATAGAAGACTATATTTTCTGTTACCCAAGAGGCTATAAAAAGGGTTTATTATGTGCACAACGACAATTATTTTCATGCTTCTCGGGTCAGTTATTGAAATCATAAGTTTGTATGTTATGTGACACTATAAATTGTTTTTAGAATTTTAGTAACCGATTCTCAAATGGCAGATTTCATGTTTGTTTTTCTATACATTTATATCTAGTAACACATTCGCACCTTTTTTTTCCTTTGGTATCAATAGGATTAAATTACAAGATTTCTCTAGTTACAATTGTATTTAGAGTTAAACACTTGAGACAATTGAATACAAGAACATAGTGTGACAAGAAAACACATATGCTCAATATGTTTTCGATATCTATGCTATAGCAAAATATTCCAGCTTTTATGTCATGAAAATGGATTGCTATATGACAATTTCATTTAAAAAAATTCAAGAAAAAATTCATATATCTTGTCAAGATGATAAAATTGAAGCTTTTCATAAACTTGGAACCACATCGCTAAATATACAATAAATGTTTTTTTTCTCAGTAAAAAGTCTAAAATTCTATTATATATACAGAAAAGAAATTACAAGCAGTGTAGCTGGAAATATCATGGAGTCCATGGACGACTGAGATGCCACGGTTCTAGCCAAACGATTCAAAATCTCCCACGCAGGGGATTCTTTCGACCTGAAAACTTCTGAGCGACCTACAGGTGCATTAGACTGAACCAAGAAAGGCAAAATAACATGACTGAGACTCAAAACTAAACCTGCCCACGCAGGGGCTGTCTTCTCTGTCCTTACTGACATAGCCAAGAACCGACACGCAGACCTTAACCAACGCTACAGATGCTATAGAATGGACAATGACCCGAGATTGTATAAGACCAGAGCGGGATGATACCCGAGCTGTGAAAAAACAAAATTAAACAGATGTTGGACCTGAATTGAGAGAGGGACGTCGTGTCAGGGGCATGCTGGAGATGGTGAAACCTCCTCGGGTGGCTTCTCCTCCACGATTTCACACCAACCGAGCCCTTCAGGAATGCCCTCCACACAGCTGGCCATTTGGCGGCATCGCGAGCCCTCGCTGCTTGGGAGGAGGAAGGGTCGTCCATGACTGCTTTTCCTGAGGTCGTGGCCTCGATTGATGGAGGAAGCAGGGGTTGTTCTTGACCTGGTATGTCTGGGGGAGGAGCTTCCCCTGCTGATGGGGAACCCTCGCCCTCTGCTTCAGGTGTTCTCGTGAAGAGCACTGAGATGTGCGCACTAACCCCATGAGAATCTCCCATCTTCCCCAGGGTGAAGACCACAGACCCAAATGCTGGGAGGGCTGGCCCCTCCATGTTCGCCCCACTAACCTCCATGAATTGCTCGGCTTGAAGAGGTGCGACCCCGGCGCGACGGTGGCAGAATTGGCAGCAGCTATGGTGATGCTCCCTGTCGGCCTACCCTCGTCCTCGACCCCTACTCGAGCCCCTTCCTGATCCTCTCCGACATGGTTGCCTATGGCAAAGCCGAGCCATGGCATGTTTGTTCGCCCACCACCAAAGATTTTCTGCGACCGCCACCTTCCTCCCTCCAAACTCAGACCGCCACCTTCCTCCCACCAAATTCGCCCTTCGAAGTTCTGCAACTGAGCCTTTGCGCTCTGTGGAATTAACAAGGTGCTGAGAGCCAAGTTTGAGGGTAACCTAGGATGGCACTCTTCCCGGCCAGCACCAGGCTTGCCCCCACTGCAGAGCACTCGGCGTCCAGACTCCAGACTGACCGAAAAAATCACAGAGCATTGGCGTGAAGCAGACCCCGACCAGGTATAAATTGCCATGCAAATTCTCGATGCTTCCTTCGAACCTCGCCATCCTGTCATCCATGGCAGCATTGAATGCCCTAAACTACCACCCTGTCTTAATATCGAATTGACGGCGGATGAGCCAGGGATATTAAGCTGCATGGCTCGTCGCATGCGTGATCACATGGGAGCCATGTGGCTCGTCCTCCCGCTGTCCTCTGGCACCCGCATCCGGGGAAATATACAATAAATGTTAATTGGACAAGCAATGCACATTATTTTATGTTTTTCTTTGTATTGAACTTCTAGAAAAATAATTCTCATGAACTCTACTCGAGTTGGAAAAGAAACATATGTTCTAGAAAAACCTATTTTGTTAGAACAATAACTTGATGACTCTAAGTTGTCTAGTCGTAGTGGTATTCAGAGCTAAATACTTGATGGAATTGAATACAAGAACATAATAATTGAGGGAGTAGGTTTTGACGAAATGTGCAAGTATTTGGTTATCTCATTCTGCTAGTTTTGTGTATAAGAACTCCTCTGCTAGAACTCTGGGCACACTCAGTGTGGAAAGAGGATCAACATGGAGTCTACTATCACGTTGTGCTTGATTTTAGAGGCATAATTGTTTCCATGGACACAATGACAGACATATATTACAAGAAACATTAGTGCAACAAAAACTAGTGGAATGTATTTTCTTGATGAAACATGTTCAACAATGCTCAAAATAATACTAACTTTACTGTGCAATAAAGAATCATAAACATTTTAACATGAAACAGATGGATCTGCTATATTATAAACATTACTAATGTAAACATGGATCAAGGTGCAACTATGACTACAAGAATTGATATGTTTGTATCCAATTTACATTAGGAACTGTTGACAGGTGGCAAAAATCCCCTTGTAAGAAGTTAGTATGTGGTCAGTCAAAGTTCCATTTATAATTTTTTTTCTTTGTTTGCTATGGCTGTATATCACCTGTAAGAAAGGTCCCACTTCTTATCTAAAACTAATATTAAACTAAGATCTAGAGTTCAATGTAGACATTGATGGACATGAATATAATATTTTGAAACATAATCAAAATTATGTATCTAGAAATTTTGGGCCACTCTTGTTACATAGGACAATAGATATTCTAGCTTCAATACCTTAAGCGATTGGCTCATGTATTTTTCCATAAAAATTCTGAGTTGGATTCTTTGACATACTATCAATTCAGCAAATTTTACTTGAACAAGGTTTTTAGATCTATGGACAAAATATCAATGACTGTGATGACTGTTTGTTTCAATCTATTAGTCCACTTGCACGATGTTTTGATATGTGTAATATGAGAAAAACAATGGTACATGTTATTTTGTAAATGTATCATTTGCAAGGACAATACAACTACTAATTTCCTAAAACAATACCTTAATTCTAGAAATATTGAAAAAGAGAAATATATCAATGATTCATAAGATTATACTAAAAAATCATTACTACCCTATGCATATCGACATATAGAGGAAAAATATTCTAGAATAGAATGCATTTGAAAAATTCTTGATCTTAACATAATTGGAATTGACTTGACAAAATTGAACAAAAAGGATTTGGCTAGACATTTAAATACAAATTTCAAAAAATATTTTTGGGTTTTGATACTATTGACACAAATTAATTAGTATTTTGTGGAGGATCTATACATTCGTAATTTAAAGTAAATAAATAACAATTTATGTCTCATACAACAGAGTGAGTGAGCCTACATTGCAGTACTATATTACAATAATCAACTAACAATAAACAAATCTCTAATTTTTAAAATTTTGATTATAAAAAATTGTGAATTGCAAAATTGTCATAAGGAATCTTAAACACAATTATCAAGTATTCATTCAAAACCAAACAACATAAGCCATAGAATAAAATCATAGGCATTTATTAAGGGATCAAAATCATGTACTGACATAAATTCCATAGGCCATCACACACGAGAATTGAAAACGCGATTGAAAAAAGCTAGCATTTCAAAAGTGATTGAAAAAATCCAAGTCTGTAGTCTTCATTGATTCTGGATCCTTTTCACCAATGCATAAAGGTATAAAAGTACTAAAATATAATAAAATAAAGTAGGTCTTAGAACATGAAAATAAATGGATTTTTTGAAACTAAATACTAAATTCTAAACATTTGTATATTTAGTTGATATTTGGCAGGAAAGCAAGCATCTTCTCCTCATCTTTAGAGCCCTCGTAATTGATAGTAAGTAGTAGGTGAAGTGCATGTACTTGGATATAAGTTGCCTAATGTGAATATATGTTGTACATCACAGAGAAATAAATCGAAGGAAACTTATTGATGGAGATTTGGTAGTTGGAAATTAATCATTGTAGTTGTTTCTTCTTCTTTTGATATTTGACCTCAAACTTGGCAATAAGATTGATTTGTTAAAACAGTAGTTGCAGAAATTTTTGGAAACTTTGTTGTCTCCAAACTGTTATGTTTTTTATTTCTACTTGGTCCTTGGCAACAAAATCTTCTGTAAGTTGTTTTAATTCTCTTGGAACTGCTTCCTTTAATGACATGCTACCTGATAGGTCAAATTCTTCTGTAAAGTTTGTTCCTTTTTCCAAAATTGATCAACATTGCTCATGTGCTACTTATATGTATGCTCTGATTTCTTTTTCCTCTTTTTACCTACAGCTTAATGAAGCAACCATCAATATTTTATCTCTCTTAGAAAATTTTTGAATTCCACTAGATTGAAAATCATTTTCATAGTCAAGAATAGACAAAAGCTTGTTTTTAATTGATTTGTCTTCCTATACCAATGAATCAATTCTTTCATTCAAATCTTTAATTTCTTGATAAAATATTGAGATTTTATCCATATTTTTATAGAAGTTTGATTGATTCTTCCTTAAAATCAATCAAATTTGTAATGCTTGATCTTTGAAAATCTCAAGACTCTGTGTTGCTTATTGATTCTCATTTAGTTGATATTTGAGAGACTCAATTTCCTGTTGCAAAGATGTGACAACAATGGTAGAAGTTTTCTCTGCTTCTTTTTTCTAGATACAGATTTGATCTTCATGCAATTTTCTCACTTGCTAAGTCTCTTGTGCATGTTTTGCATTTGTTTGTTCCAATTGTTTTTGAAAATTATTTTGCAGGTTTTCTCTTTATACAAAAAAACCTTGAATTAAAGTAGTAGAATTGCACTTCCAATTTTATTCACTCAACAATTCATTTTTCTTCAGTTTTTCCTCCAAAACTTTATTTTTTTGTAAACTGAAATCATATGAAGTTGCAATCTCATTCAAATGATACTGATTGTAATTGAAAAAAGCTCGTAAAGCTTGGGAAGATTCTTGAGCCTTTTCTTTTATGTCTCCCTAAACCTGCCAGCTGAATTCAGATACAACCTCTAGAGCATCGTGTTTTATTTTCTTTGTTCTTTGCATAATTGATTTTGTTTGAGTATTAAAGTAATAATCTGTCAAAGAAGGAATCGTATCTATAATTGGCACTAACTCAGTAACTGGTTTAACCAAGAATGATTCCCAAGGAATCTTGGTGGAAATCGATGTTACTGATGCGTGAGGAGATAAAGTAGCTATAGTATCCAATCTCTTATATGGTTCCATTATTTTCTCATTTTCCTTGGTGCTGGTTTGAGTAGATACCCGCTTTTCTTTCTCCTTAGTTACTTCGATTTCTTTGATTTTTGTAGTTTGTGGTTTCTCTTGCTCTCTTTTATCAGGAGAATTAACAAAAATAGTCTCCAGTTGAGTTGTGTCTTCTTTTTCTGGAGTCTTTTCTTTTATTGTATATTCTTGTTCCTCTTGCGGATTTTGCATTGTTATGGATTCAACTCCTTTACCTGTCAGAACAAAACCTTTTATTTTTTCAATTTCTATTGCTCTACCCTTCTGAGAAACAATAGGAGGTTATGAATTGAGTTTGCTAAAATCAAACTACAAAAATTTAGTAGACTTTAACTCTTTGAATGAAATGTTGAGGTGCAGAGTCTTTTCCTTTAGGAAATTTTCAAACAGTTCCTCCCTAAATTATTACAATTATTGTCCTGTTTCATCATGCAAGAATTTTCCTCTTTGGATAGTTTGTTGAAAACCATCAATGTCTATAAACATCTCATCGAAAGGTGTTTCTTGATGAATAATATTTTTAATATAGCTAACTATTATATAATGAAGTCCAATTTGACTATGAGGATCATAGTCATAATGGAGAAAAGTAAGTAACAAAATTTCATCAATCTCCTCTTCTTCTTTGAATTTGTGCCCTTTGTCTTGGATATTAATGTCACCAATTTTTATTAGAAAATTAGATCAGAGTTTCTTTTGGAGTTTACTCAAATTTTTGGCTTGTCCATTCAAAACAACTTGATTAGCCACTTCTCTAAAAGTAAGTATTTCCGAGATATATCGGGGAAAAAGATGGGGACCAAATTCACTTCCAAAACCTCTAATGTAGGAAACTAATTCTTCAACAAATGAGTGCCCTATTGATTCTAGGCCTTCTTTCAGATTATCAGTTATTCTGGGAGGTGGCATTCCAAACAAGATTTGGTACAAAGGAATGAAAAAACAATGGAAAATATCATAAAAATGGTATTTAAAATTACAGTCCCACATAATAGGAGCATACTTTTGAATCGATAATTGTTGGTCAGATGGGTAATTCCATTTCATGATGGGAAATGGGACTGAGTAAATAACATCTATCAGATAGGTAGACATACAAAAAATACATTTGAAGTCGGGGGGAGATGACACTGACATTTTTATTGAGTTTATGATATTCGGTGACAAGATGTAAACCCATTTTAGTTGTCTCCCAACATTAAAAATGCTATGGATTATTGGGATCCATTTAATTTTAAAATGTTCACAATATTGTTCCCCATATAATCTGCTTATAATTTTAATAAGAAATCTAATAGGCTTCTTAAAAATAGCTATTGGATACTCCTTTTTGCTTTGACTTTGAAACCTTCTGCTTCTTCTCTCAACAAGTATTCAATTAATACATCATAATTGTCTTGACATTTCCTCAAGAAAATGCTTCGAAAATTATAAATGAGGTCAACATCAAGTTGCATTTCTAGGGATTGGTTTTGTACATGGCTAATAAAATTTTAGATTTCCAGTAGGCTATGAAAATTTCTTGATAATCAAATATTGTTTGGATTTTAATATTGGTGCAAGAGACAATCCATGAAATCATGTCATAATAGGGAGAAATTATGGCACTAGTTTCTATTTTATGTAAGTATGTTGTTGTTTTGCTTCAAACCGATTGTTCTTTGTTTGAGTAGCTCTTGTGTTTTTTTAACCATTCTCTTTGCTCAAAGAATTCAAACATCTCCTCCGAGCTCCTCATAGCAGTTTTTTGTGTTTTGTAGGTTGTATCTAACATGAGTAATGAGTTGAAGTTGACTTGTTGTGCTGGTGCGTAATCCATTCCCTTAACCTTTTCTCTTAACCTTTTCTCTAATTTTCTCTATTTGTTGCTTTTCTCCTACAAATTTTCCTTTTTCCCCATTTTAAAACCTATAAATAGTAGAAAACGATATATAGCCTTTGCCTATTTAAAATTCAAAATTGATTTTACGAATCTCTAAAAACAAATAACACTATGCTTACACAGAATTTTTTGAAATCGGTGTTGTTTTTCTTTACTTGAGTGCTTCTTGCAACAGGACTTAAGAAAAGAGAATGCAACAAGAATATCCAATAAAAATAATTTACATGTTTTTCATGCAATATATTATATATATAATATTATAATATATATATATATATATAGATATTATATATATATATAATATATTATATATTATATTATATATATAATATATATATATATATTGGCATTTAGGACTGTAAAACATCAACAAAGCATATATAAGATTTGATTATTCAAATTTTGGAATTGAATTCAACAATTTGTACAAAAAAATAGCATTAGGCTTACACATAATTTTTTAGACTAATATTGTATTGCCTCAATTTAGTTCTTCTTTGAACAAGAGCTAAGAGAACAACTTCCAACCAAAAGACCCTAAAATCTCAAATTCCTGCCCAGAGAGTTTCCCTTCTTTGGAATTTTATGAGCTATAAATGCCAATACAACATGCATAAGTTTTGGGAATTTAAAATTTGAAATTGAACTCTGGAGTCTCTGAAAAATTTGACCCTATGCTTATAGAGAGTTTTTTGAAACTGCTACTGTGTTTCTTTAATTCAAATTTTCTTCCAACAACAGTTAATAAAAGAAAATGTAGGCATGATAGCCTACAACCTTAAAATCATGTCTAGAAAAAACATGAAAATCACAAATGAACGTGTGCATTAATTTCCTGTAAACATCCCAACTATTTTTTTTGGGAATCCAGAAAGCATTAGAAAATTTATTGTTGATTTAACAAGAAATCAATTGAACACCAAAAGGGAAAATTTTGAAAAGATTTGTTAAAAGGTGCATTGCACAAAAAAAAAGATAGTATTTTATTCGAATGATCATTCGGTTGGCAAGTCGACCGGTTGGGCAGTCAAGTGTTTTCTTATTTTATGATTAATTTTCCATATCTCGACCATCACTATAGCAGAGACAAGTTTTGTGTTTAGGACCTCAAGTAGTCAAGAAGTCGACTGGTTTGGCAGTTGGGCGATTGAGTGGTTTTTTTCACATTTGATCACATGTCAACAATAACACGATATATATATGTTCCCCTTGTTTAAAATTTGGAATTGAATGCATGAATTTTTAAAACAATGTTATGGTTATATATACATTTTTTTAAGTTCTACTATATTTTCTTAATTGAATGTTTCTTTGAACGAGGGTTAAGAAAACAACATCTAGGAAAATCACTCTATAATCATAAAATTTTGTTTAAAATAAGAAAAGATGGCAATTAAACTTGTTCATTGAATTCTTGCGACCAGTTCAACTGTTTTTATTTCCTGAATCGAGAAAACACAAGGAAATTTGTTATTGTTTTAACAAAAAATCAATTTAACCTAAAATGTAAAATTTTCAATTTATATATAAAAACGGAAATTGCACACAAATCAAGTTTTTTTCCCTGGATGATCATACAGTCGCGAGGTTGGGAAGCCATATTTTTTTTTGTTTTCTGATTCATTTATTCCATTGCGACCTTGACTATACCATAGTTGACTTGTTTCATTAGGTCACATAGTTTCAAGATCACACAATGCTGAAGTTAGGAGGTCGCCTGGATGATTTATAAAATGACAAGGCCAACTTCCGACCTTATAGCCACATCCAATTCATGACTTGCTTTTAGTAGGGACCACAAAAAAAATATGTGAGTATATTCGGGTGTTTTTATAGAGCCGAATAGGTCGCAAAATGTAATAACAATGTTCAAAAGAAAATTTTGACCTCCGATCTCATAGCCAACCTGACCTTTGATTTTCTTCTGGAAGGGTCCAAAAAACAAACACATATGTATAGTTGGCTCTTTATAACTTTTTTTTTCATATAACATATTATTTAATAAAATCAGTGACATGCGAATTATTTTAACTTTAGTTCTTGTGTACCACTTACTTAATATTTGCAATAAAAATTGAATTTGTCAATGTCTAAATGAATATTTGGATTCTAGTTACCTGAAAATAGTAATGAAACCTAGCTTTGATAATTACTAAATAATTGTCTATATGTGCCATAGTTAAAGTCAATAATGCAGACTATGTTCCATAATCACCAAGCAAATTGTTCAGACAACTAGAAGCATGTTATATATGTGCTATAGATAGAACTACTATTGCAAGTAAAATACAAGGTTTCTTTGACATTTTTCCATAGTAATCAAATATATTTTTGGAATAAAAAGTTTTGAAGACACTTGCACCATGTGTACCACTATTGCAGTGAAAGCAACGAATAAGAGGAATATCAAAATAGCAGAGACAAATGAGTAATGAAATTTATGGATTCTGAATCTTTAAACAAAGGAGAGTATACCTAAGATTTCCACAGATACCATAGTTATCACATGTTTCATTAAGTTATGGGCAGAGGCCTAGGTCCTAGCCTTGAAAATGTGGCTTAAATCTCGTGGTTGCTAGCACAAACTGGCTGGAAAAGACTATAGTCACTGGGAAGCAATCATGTGGGAGCACCTGGAGGGTTTCCGTCACATGGAAGCCTTTTCATGGGAGCGACTGGGGGTTTAGTTCAGTGAAATACTAAGTTAACTTAAGGGTTGGGCACCTAGAGTGGTTGGTTAGATCTTGGGGGTCTTGTATAACCTAAGGGAGGTCTTTAAAGTGTTGGTTCATCGGTTCCACTTCCTGAAGGTGATCTAGGAGGTCGAATCATATCATAGTACCTCTTCGTCACATATTTACCTCGGTGGATTCGTAATCTTGGGTACGTGTGGGAGGAGGGCGTTGCATGCCGTGAACAAGATTAACCAAAATACTCAATACTTCCCTCTGGAAGGTAGCAGGTGAACTACATAAACCAAATGGAAGGACTATATAGGCAAATTTCCCCCATGGACATGTGAAGGTGGTCTTTTCATGATCCTCGGGGTTGATATGAATCTAGTTATATTGACTAAATCCATCTAGGAATGAGAATAACTTCTTCCTTGCAAGGCCATACAAGACTGTATCAATGAAAGGAAAAGTGAAATGATCTTTCTTTGTAGCCTTGTTGAGTTCCTTGTAGTCAACGAAGATCCTCTACTTCCCATTATTCTTGGGTACTATGACAAGGGGGGACACTCACTCGCTATTTGAAATGGGGTAAGTGAATCCTACATCTAGTAGTTTTTAGAATTCTTCTTTAACAATATCCTTAAGGGCATGGCTCATTCTCCTCTGGGGTTGACATATAGGTTTACATTCCTCCTTAATGTAAATATGATGGGTACAAAACAAGGGATGCACCCCTTTCATTTCCTTTTAGTCCAAACATAGTTACTGATCAAATTAGAAAATTACTGATTATTCGTTTTTTTGAGGTAGCAAAAAAAAACCCCAATTTTGAAAAGTGGTTATTCAGAATAACCTTTTTTTTGGAGCATATTTTTGGCACTTAAAATTTTCTTATGTAACAATTTTTTTAAATGTTACTGACTTTCATGTTGATTTTGAAAAGTGTTGATGCAGAATCAACTCATTTTTTTAGAGAGTTTATTTTTTACACTTAATTTTTTTTATGTATCAAGTATGAACATTGTTTTAAAATGTTAGTGATTTTCATGCTAATTTTGAAAAGTGTTGATGAAACATCAACCGTTTTTGTTTAGAGGGTTTAATTTTTACACTTTTTCTAATGTATTAAGTGTGGATATTTTTTTTTAAATGTTAGTGATTTTCATGT
>APFE030040332.1:6722-37506 GCA_000404065.3 Pinus taeda | reverse complement strand
AATAATATTAAAATATGAACAATATTAAATTAATTTTGACCTGGGTCTTTTAGTCAGATTTAGCCAGTAAATTAGCCATTGGAATCTCTGCTCAGACTATTTAACATGCTACGCTGGATCTGTTTCTTCAACTTGTCCTGACGATGAACCACACTAGTTGGTTCGAAACGCGTCGACAAATGTTTGTCTGCATGTGATTTACGCCGAAGCTACTCTTTCAACCAGTATGAATCACATAAGCCTCAATTCAACTATTCATAGAAGAGTTGTCGCTTTCGTTCTTTCACTTTAGCTGGTCACAATCCTCACGATCCTCGTGAACAGACACCTGCACATGCAAAGAACAAGACAAATACGAGCATAAAATCCAAGGAATGCAACTATGTATCAGTAAGAAAAGATACAACTCAAACATCATTATAAAGACACATGAGTGGAACCATAATGATAGTCATCTATTATTATTGATAAACAAAAGAGAATACAACCAAGTTCTGACGTCAAATCCTCCTTTGGCTGGGTGGTCAGCAACACATGCCTTGCAAAGCTTGTAGGGGATGGGGAACAAGCCTCTCTCTCCTTGATTACTTGGACATGGATCTCCTCCTTAAAGATATAGCCTTATGGGAATGAACAAGGCCTCTTGTAACATGAGCTTAGCAATTCTCAGACTTTGGGACTTAGATTTGGGAGCTTGAAGAGTAGAATTACTAACTAGCTTGTCAAAGGGAAAAGAAAAAGCTTATATAGAGGTAGGAGGGGTAGATAAGACCATCCACTTGATTCATGGGATTGTCCTTGTCATTAGGAAGCTTCCATGAGAGGCGGAGAACTACTTCCCTCCTTGGGAGATTCGAAGCCCAACTGAACTAACCCAAACTGGAATCAGTTCATGGATAGGGTAGAAGGAACCTTTGGAAGTTTGTTTGTTAAAAACTTTACCCAACTGGGTTGGCGCTAGTGCAAATCTGAGACAGAGTGCCAGCTAGCACACCCTCTTTGGAGGATTTCCCCTATTGGCACGAGTGATACATTGTGGAACAACGCCAATGGATAAAGGGCTATATTTTTGGGTATTTTGCAGAAGGTGTCTTCAGGGCATATGGAGTACATACTCGAGGGGATACAATGCAGGTGTTTTCAGGTTATGTCACTTCTCATAGGTCCCAGAATAGGTCCTCCAATGTACGGGAGAAGGGGTAACAGGGACGATGACAAAATACTGTGTAATAGATGCCCCCTAAAGCATGAAGCCTGAGAGAGAGAGGGGTGAAGTGCTTTACAAGAACATGGTCAACTGAAAACACGGCCGCCGGAGAACCTGCATGAAGTACAACTGATATCTCAAATACATGATGTACATGGTATGGGCGCAGCCATCCATAGTAGAGTACATAAAAAATCTGGATCCCAGGTATGGACGCAGCCATCCGATGAGGATCAAGGAATAGACTCAGGCATGGTCGTAGTCATCTAGTAAATGAGTCATGTAGTGATGATAATAATCCACAAAATGTAACCTGGATCTCAATAGACAAAATCCAGGGTCTTGCGCTTCATCTCGACCCGAACAAAGTACAAGTTCAAGCATGCGAATATAGGAGCCGAAATCGAACATGCAAGAACATCGTCTGATTACCAGTCAATTGAAGAAAATTGTTAACAGATGCGAGAGGTACCACCAATAATGACAATGGTCCTCAAGGTACTATAGGTACAATCCACGTTATGTGAATCAGTGAGCCAGTGTCGAACACCCGTAGAATCATCCGATCGGAGGCCAATGATGAAAACCTTGCGTCGAACACGAAGAACCTGCCATTGAGGCATGCAGGCTCCAAGGTACTTGAATGGAGTCCCTAAGTCAACTTCCTGGATAATGAGTTGAAGTCAATAGGAAGTGACTTTGATCGAAGGTGGGCCATAATGTTTCCCACATCATCGACACGAGACAAAGAAGGATAAAATGTTTTGTGTGAGGTATCAGAGGGAGGTTAAGTATTCTACAGAGATCAACTTCTCTTGAACATATCGGCAACACAACAGTGGACTTGGCAGTATTTGACATCAAATGATTAGGGGTCATGGTGACAAGACGATGAGAAGATGAATGGTTAAACAGGATAACCCAAACCCACGGAGGCAAGTGTATCACAAGATGAGATGTCCCCACCCAAACACGAAAGCAGACAAGTGCCATGTTCAAGAGCGACATACTGCCGACACGACGATAATTACGGTTCCTTTATTCCCCCACCATTTCTGGCAAGTACCCCGATTATTTTTGGATGACAAGCTTGACGGGGATAGCATATGCTTGAGAGGCATCATCGCCACGGAATCGATGTCATTAAGTTTTAACGAGTCTGAAAAAGGAAGAACTCGACGTCTTTTCATGTTTAGAGAGTTTGAAAAGACAACGAAAAGGAAACTCCAGGGGTGTCCTTTTTCGTAAAGTTGTGTCTCTCAAGCCCGAAAAAGTATAAAACAATGCTCGAAAGAACCGCCTGATCATTACGACCGAGGAGTACTTTTCATAAGTAGTGATTCTGATATAAAAAAGTAAAAAAGCGATCAAAACCACGTCACTTCATGACCGTTAATGAAATGGAAACGACAAGGGTCCGACGATCTTTTCGTTTTTAAACGGTCGAAAAAGGGTTTAAAGAGGACCGCCTCTCATTTCCGTTTAACGAGTCGAGAGGACCAACTCGGCATTCTTTTCACGTTTAGAGAGTCAGAAAAGAGCAAAAAATGACTCCAAAGTGACTTTTTCGTGTATTTACCGAGTTCGAAAAAGTATAAAATACAACTCGTTTCGCCGCCAAAGCTGCACAAACACCTGTCGCTACACAAGAAATCGACGTAAAATCCATTTTTGACACAAATATTCATAAAAATATCCATAAAAATATCCATAAAATGACTTTTAAAACCTATTTAGGGGTCAAAAAGTTATAAAATAGTGAAAATGGTAAATTAAAAGATTACTTTTCACTTTTTACCTTTGGAGAGCGACATTAGGGCTTTTGGAGTGCGACTTTCAGTTGGCGATTGCGACAAATCCAGTGGACCATTTGGAGCGCCGTCAGTGTCAGGTAAGAGGTCTCGTCCTTAGCTCCATTTCTATCTGTTTAGAATTTGTTTTAAATTACTTTTTCATCCCCTATAGGGAGGATTTCAAATTTAAGGGTTGTGCCCATTGGCGCGGGTTTCGGGCACGGACCCGCGCCAATGAGGCAACTTTCCCATAGGGCACGCGCCCATGGGCGCGACTGTTTTAGAAACAGTCGTGCCAACGGCCGCACGGATTTTTGGGCAAATTTTTAACAAATTTAAACCTATTTGCCTGCAATTTCAAGTTATCTAAGAAACTAATTCATTGTTTTGGGCTTGTGTTTGCAGGGAAATACACAAAAATGGTGATTGTGTGGAAAGAACGAGAACATGATCAAGTAGACACATTGGCCTTGGCAGATGAGGACTGCATGGAGGCACTTAGAGCATGCGGGCTCAAGAAATTCTTCCTGCTGTCCTACTTGCGAGCTCAGCCATAGCTTTTACAGTATTTGGTCAACTTGTGGGACGTACAGGAACAGGTGTTCCAAATACAGGACCAAGTATTGGAGTTAGACGTATCTGATGTCTACTTCCTCAATGGATTGTCACGACGGGGGCCGGTACCTTGACTGACCGGTAGCAGGCCATCTGGAGAGAAGATGGAGGAGGTGAAGGCCCGAGTTTGCCCAGGTGCGAGACACTGGCAGGGCAACTCGAAGGTGGATATCCCGACCGTTACGGACTTGACACTGAGAGCATTGCTGTTTACCATCACACGAGCTGCGGGGGCACAAGCGCGCCATGAAGCTACGAAGAACCATTTGATCCTGGCGACAGAGTGCCTTAGTCCGACAATCTTTAACTGGGCGTTAGCAGTGATGACCAGTATGAAGAGGTAGTTGACCAAAGCCAAGCAGGGAAAGCTGCAGCAGTTCGGATATGGCTCCATCTTAGTGATGTTCTTCTTGGAACGCATGCCAAGCTTCTAGGGCCAAGGGGCCTTTGTTCCAGACCCAGCACCTCGAGAGCCGAGGATGGCTTGATGGGCGACACTGATGCCGAGGGGTGGTGGCGGTCAGCAGATGTCTTTCAGACCTGAGTTTTTCGGGTGGCTTCACCGCCAACTGATAGTGGTGAAGGACTGGCAGTATGTGGGGACAGACTTCACCGGAGACCCTGACCTTCCCCTACAGGAGGGAGAGGACTGGGACGAGGAGATTCGTATGACCTCATTTTTTGATTTTGTGATTTTAAGATTTTAATTTGTGAGTACATGCTTGTCCTAATGACCTTTGTATGCATATGCAGATGTTGGCCCAGAGTGTCTGGCTGGCATGTCTCCCATTGCGAGGAGACATCCAGTAGTAGCAGCAGCAGGAGCGGATCCTCAGGAGGAGGGTGGTGACAGAAGAGAGCTTATTCAGAACCTCGAGGCTATCACTCGAGGGATTCCAGATTACGCTCGGCTAGCGGATGTCCCGCTAGCATACCAGAGGCACACAGTGGGGTGCCAACTCGCATCCATCGACTCCTGAGACGTTTAGTGCGAGCGGTGACGTGCTACCATGAGCACCACCGAGATTAGATATCTAGGATTTTTCTTTTCATGCATATTTTTTGAGAGACATGGTGTCTTCGGATGTATTCAGAAAAACATGTATTATTTTTTGATGATGCACGGGGTGCAAACATTCTGGATACACACACACACACATATATATATACATATGTTTTATGGTTCATTGTACTTTATGCTTCTTTTGTTATGTTGAACTACATGTTATGCAAATGCCTGTCCAACACATAATTAGCTAATGCATCGGTTAACGTATTAAGTCGTCTTGGAATATGTTGATAAGTAATGAAATCAAAATCCCTTTCTAATAACTTAACACGTAAATACAACCTTAAAATCCGATGATCTCTGACGAAATAACGCCCGTTGAGTTGGTGGACAACAAGCTAAGAGTCTAAGTTCACAACCAATGTTCGAATGCCGAGGTTAATCGCCTCAACTAATAATTCAATCACAACACTATATTCAACAACATTGTTCGTTGTACAACCTAGACAAACCCCTTGAATGTCTACTAATTCACCATGAGGATCGTAGATCACCCATGCTGCAAATGACTAGTTGCTTGTACTGCGGGAGGCACCATCAGCGAAACCAACGTAAGGCGGTCCAGACATCTTGTCCAAGAAGCAAAAAGAGACAATTAGCGGCAATCATGCTGACACACCAAGACAAAAATATGAAAACATGCACACAAAACACTCTTGGTGAAAGCACACGTATATACAAAAAAGAGAGTGCCTGGACTCATGCATAGTATTTTTTCAAATAAAGCCCATTTCGGGGCTTATCCAGGGGATTCCCTTCATAATCAATAAGCTCGTAGGCTCCTTTTTGTAAAACACTTTTCACAATGTAGGGCCCATGCCACATAGGCTCGAATTTTCCTGCCCCCAGCTTATTGTTAGCTTGATCATAGAGCAGTACTAAGTCTCCCTCAATGAAAGAGCGGAGATGAACAGTATGATCGAAGTGAGTTTTCACTCGCTTCTTCTGAGCTTCAATAGCTAAGGAGGCTAGACGGCAAGTCTCGTCCAGCCACTCTAAGTAAAGAAGACGCTCTTCTACTGGAGTAGTATCAGGGAGCATTTCGACGACTATCTTTAATGAAGGAATCTCACACTCAATAGGAAGGGTAGCCTCCAGTCCGTAAACCAACTGAAAGGGAGTGAAATCGGTGGCGTCCTTCACGGAGGTATGGTAGGCCCACAAAGTAGAGAACAACATCAGATGCCAATTGGACTTATGCATGCCAACAGTTCGTTGAAGCATCGTGACCAAAACCTTGTTCACGACTTCCACTTGATCATTTGCCTGAGGATAGTACGGGGTCGAACTATCATGCCTTAGGCCCAACTGGGTCATTAACTCGGTCATCATGTGATTACGAAAATGCTTTCCGTGATCAGTGACGATGGCTTGGGGTACTCCGAACCGTGAAATAACATGATTGAACAAAAACTGCGCCGCGGTGTGACCATCTTCAGACAAAGTAGGCATCGCCTCGGCCCATTTCGTGAAATAATCAACAACAACGATGATGTACCCATGCCCCCCGGCCGAGCGAGGGTTACAGGTCATATAATCGATGCCCCATTTGGAAAAAGGATCGACGGTTACAACGGGGTGCAGTGGGGCAGGGGGTGCACGCATCTTCCATTGGTAAATTTGGCACTCATGACATGAATGGACGGAAAGAATGCAATCCTTGAAAATGGAGGGCCAAAAGTAGCTAGCACGGAGGATTTTTTGTGCAGTGGCATATCCAGACATGTGACCACCACAAGCACCAGAGTGGCAGTCATTCAGAACTCTCTCCTCTGCTTCTTCGAAAGTCAAGCATCGATGAACAACATAATCAACGCCGAGACGGTACAGGGTGTCTCCAACGATGTGATATGGTTGGGCTTGATGTCGGATCCATCAGCGAGCATCCTTAGAGGTCTCGAGACAGAAGGAGGATGTCTGCAAGTAAACAATAATATCCCCGTACCAGGGATCGAGGGTGCTAATGAGGAAGAGAGTTTCGTCTGGAATGGAATCCTCTAACTGAGAGGAGGTAGCAATATATGGCAAAGAACACAACAGTTCAGCGAAGACAAGTGATTTCTTAGACTTGGCAGCAGTAAATTCCAATTCAAACTCTTGGAGGATGACTATCCACTTCGAGTATTTGCCCCCAACAACTGGCGTAACATAATGTAGGTCATAGGGTTGCAATCAGAGATCACTGTCGTGGTACGCAACAAGATGTAATGACGGAAGCGTTGAACGGCGCAAACAGCAGCTAGTGCCAACTTCTCGACATAAGAATATCGAGATTCCGTGTCTAACAAATTGCGGCTAAGGTAATAAATAACATGTTCAGTGCCATCATCATCATCCTGAACCAGAACCATGCTGATGGTGGTATCAGCAGTGGCCAGATACAACGTGTAATCACGATAATAATTTGGAGGCCAAACCAAAGGGGTGGAAACCAAAAGAGTTTTAAGATGTTCAAAAGACTCTTGAGCTATGGTATCCCATCGAAACGGGGTGTCCCGCTTGAGTAACCGCGTGAAACCTTTTGCCACCTCGACATAATTCAGGATGAATCGTCGTAAAAAGTTTGCTTTACCCTGCAAGCTTTGCAGTTGCCGCAAAGAAGCAGGGGGAGGAAGATTCAAAATGGCCTCGAATTTAAGGGGATCCAAGCGGATGCCCTCTCGGGAGACGATAAACCTGAGAAGTCGGCCAGATTCCACGCAGAAGACACACTTATGTGGATTAAGTCGAATGTGGTAGTGTCGACAGCGGAGAAAAATTTCGCGGAGATGTGACGGATGGTCTTGGCGCTTAGCCAAATGAGCAGGAAGGTCATCCAGATAAGGCTGTATGATGTGGCAGATATCATGAAAGGCGTAAGACATCGCATGTTGAAAAGTGGCGCCGGCATTCTTGAGACCGAAAGGGAGCTTTTTATAAGTGAAAGTACCCCACGGATAGATGAAGGCCGTCTTGTGTTGATCGGTGGGCGCGATATTAATCTGGTTGTAGCCAGAAAAGCCATCCATGAACGAATATATCTCACTCCCAGCACACTCATCAATGAGCTGGGCAATGAAAGGTGTGGGGTAGTTATCTTTTGGGCAGGCTCGGTTAATATCGCGATAATCGACACAGACGCAAATAGTACCCTGTTTTTTATCCACAGGGACAATGTTAGAGACCTAATCTGTGAGTGGGATGGGGTAAATGAAACCAACTTTAAGAAGTTTTTCGACTTCCGCTTTGATTGCTGTAGCCTTGCGGGGGTGCACAGGGCGTAAACGCTGACGAACAGGTTTAGCTCCTGGATACGTAGGTATCTCATGCACTATGATGCTTGGATCAATGCCGGGCATCTCTTCATAAGACCATGCAAAGACGTCACGGAACTCGCGAAAAAGAGCTATATAGATTTGAATTTCCTCAGGAGTGCAAGTGACTCCTATGTAGATGTGCTCGACAATCCCTGGTTTGACAGAGATGTTGATAGGTTGGGTCTGCGTAATGTTCCCTAAATTCCCTTCAGAATATACTTGATAGACGTGAATAGGTGTCTGAAGAGGTTGTGAAGGGAGACACGGAGCAAACCACTCGAGACAAGCCAACATTTCCCGAAGGGTAGGGAGAAACGAGGAACGGTGATGAAGATTGAACCACGGAGGTTCCTCGAGAGACATGGTCTCTATGATGGCTTCGTCGGAAGGAAATATTTCCTTTAATGGATCCAAGGAGGCGCATTCTCCAAGCCAAGGGGAATATTCGTATGAGTCAAGAGCTCTGCTTACAGAAGCAGATTCAGCAGGAAGAGCCGATACAACAACGATTTCAATGTAGTTGAGCTCGGTGGGACTCAATAGCATCTCCTCACCCCATGATTCTATCTGGTCGATGGGAGGAAGGACCCAGGGATTAGAACGAACCGAAATCATACTGATGGAGGCGAGGTTTGGAGGTGGGAGCGAGAAAACACCCATGAGGGCGGGATCTTTGAAGAGCCCGGCTCCCACACTCTCGAAAGGGATGGAGGTATGCTCCACGAAGGGCACATTGCCTTCAGAAGAAGAAGCGAATAAGGAGAGTTGGTCTACCATGACAATTTTCCCCTGGTGAGGGAAACGTATGACATGGAACAGGGATGAAGCCACGGCACGCATGGCATACGTCCAACTCCAGCCCAGAAGGAGGTTGTAAGTAAGATTTGCATCAACAACCTCAAATTCCACTTCAACAGTTTTCCCTTCTAAAGTAATCGGCAATCGTTGAAGAATACCATAGGGACGAGATTCTCTCCCATCGAAGGCTTCCAGCGTCATGGAAGACTAGCTCAAAGTCGAAGACCCGATCGCTTTCCAACAAGCAATAGACATGATGCAAGTTGACGCGCCTTCATCAATAACCATACGATGAATCGTTTTCGAATTGATGATGACTTGTATGAGAAAGGCGATCTGATGAGGCAGCCTTGGGACATGGCTCTCGAGATCAAAGGTGATTAAATCCGAATCTGCTGGGTCGATGCCACCTTTGGCCGATAACAGGGACTTCCTCTGAGGGGGGCAGCTCTGAAGAACTTCTAAAGCAGACATAGCCGACGGAGCCTGCGCTAAGTCCTCAACTATGCTATAGTGCTAGGCAGCACGAGCATTTGGGTTGTAAGATGATCTCCGGAGTACTCCTTTGGGAGGGGGTCAGATTTTCGTCTCAGTACTAGGTCTCTCGATGTGGAGCGGACCAGAACTGGACAGAGGAGCACTTGAGGGGACTTCAGGCTCCTTTCCAGCGGATGACGGATACTCCTTTGTTCGAGTCGTTACATGAACGGGAATGGTTCCAGCCATGAACACTTGGGAACCGAAGGGAGATGAAGACGAAGATGGATCAGCCACCATTTGAGTCTATTGAGAGGGGAAAGGTTATTTCAGAACCGTAGGAATCCCGGGAGCACCTTTCAACAAACGACTAACCTCGAACCGCCTTGGGCAGTCTTTGGTGTAGTGATCCTCATCACAGATGAAACAAGGATACTTGGGTTTGCGCTTGGCTCCTTCCTCGGATGGAGGTTTGGAGGAATCTTGTTTAGGTTGCTCAGACTTATTCTTTGCTTTCCCCTTTTTCTTTCCTTTTGAGGCCTTGTTCACCGTGGTGGACTGGACAGAGTTAACCTCGGAAGTACTTCTAGGATTAGAACCACCCTGAGAAGTGTTTTCGTTAGAAGCATTCGATTTTTGCTTCCCAGGGTTCGAAGATGATTTTTTCGACGACGGATTCACAGAGCCAATAACCCCATCAATAGATGGCTTTGGTGGAGCTTTGGATGTACCGTGTCTCGGGGCATCAGGAAAATACTCATATAAAGTACCTGACTGAGAATAAACTAAGTCAAGGTACTGAGCACACACGATAGCTTACTCTTCAGTTACACAATCTCCCATGGCAATGTCCCGTGCGATCTTAGGGACAAAGGAAGTTGTGAACCAATCGGTGAGGAGTTGATCAGGAATCCAGAACTTGATCAACCGACGATGCCTTCTCCATTCATGTATGTGATCAGAGATGTGCATAGCCGTGTCCTGCTTGAGAGATGTAAGGAGATGAGTTCCTGTCTCGTACCGAATGGGTAACTAAAAAGGAGTGAGGAATGCCATTGCCAATGAATTAAAATCTTGAAAAGACGCATGGGTCAATTCAATGTACCATTTAGCAACGGAGCCGGTGAGAGTCCTTTGGAATAGGCGAAGCCAAACTGAATCGTCAAGCCATGAATTGGACGAACACCAGAGGTGATAAGTCATTACATGGGCTTGAGGGTCCTCTCCAGCTTTGCTGTCAAACTTGGGACAATCGTCGGGTATCTTAGTTGGAACTGGCGGCCATTGTGGATTATGCAAGATAGGATCGTTGGTTAATTTCGACACATCGGGCAGTTCCAACGTTGCTAAGAATGGTAGCTGAGGGTTGAAGGACATCTACGGATATGAGGTAGGGCCAGAGTTCCACGTTGTTGGTTGCCCCCATTGACCTTGTCCTGACGGGCCAGGTCCATAAGGGTTGTATCCATAACCGGACGGTTGATTCTGGTTCTGCCCCCCAGCACCCCATTGGTTACCATACTGATCGGCAGGAGCAAAATTGGGTTGCTGATAATTTTGATAAGGAGTGGCCTACGGCTGTTGATAATTTTGATACGGGGCAAATTGATTTTTCCCCTGGGGTTGCTGGTATCCATACGGTTGTTGGGCTCCATATTGAGCCTGGGAACCAGGCTGCGTTTGATAAGAAGGTTGGGATTGATACCCACCTTGTGACTGGAGACCAGTTTGATTCTGGGGCTGATAACCGGGTTGAGCTTGAGAAGCAAGAACCATCTGCATGCCCGGTTGAGCAGGCCTAGAGAGATGTCCTTGGGAAGACTGAGGTTGGGCCATCTGGCTGGAAGGTTGTCCTGGCTAGGTTTGGGATGGACCTACTTGCCCAGAAGGTTGAGCTTGCTGGCTGTTCGGTTGTCCTTGCAGACCAAATGGCTGACTAGGCTGAGCAGTGGGTCAGCCTTGCTGCATGTAAGGTTGACCACTTTGCCCAGAAGGGTATCCTTGCTGGTTTCCAGGTTGTCCTTGCTGCGCGTAAGGTTGTCCCGGATTCCCGTAGGGTTGACCCGAAGGGTATCCCTACTGGACTCCAGGTTGTCCTTGTTGAGCATAAGGTTGTCCCGGGTTTCCAGAAGGTTGCCCAAGATATGTAAAAGACAGACCACTAGAGGCCGAAGGTTGTCCCTGGGAGGGTTGTCCTTGTGAGTCTCCAGGTTGCCCTGGATAGGTTTGGCCATAATACTGCTGCCCATAATTAGGCTACGTGTAGGATGGTTGACCTTGGTATGATGGTCCTTGATACGACTGCCCTTGATCTAGAGGGAATTGGCCACCACCATAACCGGTGGTCCCCCAAGCGACATTCAACGGAATTGAAGACTCAATCGGGGGTTGAGCTAGCAAGGAGGTATACAAATGATGACCTATAGGGTCATAATAGGGCCCTTGCGTGCCTGGATTTTGGATAGCATGCAAGTATTGAGAATATGCCCCCCCTGCTGGAATGGTACCAGAAGAAGGCGGGGCACTGCTTGCAGGATGAACAACTCTTGCTGCATATGCCGACTGACCACTGTGTACTAGACCACGAGATGGGCCAGCAACAGTAGTTACGACGGAAGAAGCCGTAACGGCACTAGCAACCGGAGTTGAAGATGCGACACAAACGGTCGGATTGGTCGGAACTGACGTGACAGTGGTATTGTGAACTTGGGAAACAAAATATCCCGTAGTGGGAACGATGTTATTATCCCACATAGAAGAAGAATTCCCAGAGCCCATGGCATCCCTCAGAGATCTATAGCGCGCAGGCACTGTAATACCGAGAGGTGTAATAGTGTAGGGCGTAGATATGACCGGGGATGTGGCCGGGATAGGAGTCTCAATACTTGACATAATAGGTGTTCCACTCGATACAGGAGACGTATCCTCCATATCAGAGGAGGCCATCAGGGTCGAAACACCAGTAGGAGTAGAGGGATAATCCTCTTCGTAAGGTTCCCAAATAGGGTTCCAAAACAAATCGTGAAGCTCGTCCTCTGGAGCACGAGAGTTCAACGGTTGGACACTTGGAATAACAGGGAAAGCGTCACCAGAAACCGGTGTCTCAGGAGCAGTAGAAGAAGGAGACCCTTGGTCACTAGGGATGGGAGACGGGATCGATGGATCCGCCAGGATGATTGAATTCAGAAATCCTAGACAAGCTAACGGAGAAAAACCCTACTCAAAACTAACGCACACAAGATCTAACAAGGTAAATGTAATTGTGGTCGAATAAATTTTTAAGACATTAGGACACAACTTGACCTTTTCATGTTTTAAGGGTCGAGAAAAGGACAAAAGATGACTCTAGTCGCCTTCGAATATTTAGTGAGCCCGAAGTGATAAATTCTCAAGTGAGACTTTTCTTTTAAGGAGTCCGAAAAGGATCAAAAACTCTGGAGAAACTAGGCAAGGGGTTTACCAGACAATCCATAAAACTGCATATACACCTTAGCAATCATATGAAAGCCAAGGACTTTCCGTACGACAGTCAATCTTCCCGAATGTTGTGTTCAGTGCGTTACGGGCTGTAAGGTGGTAGACACGGCTTCCTATGGATCAAGGATGATAACCTAGTGGAGTCTCCCCATATATACGCGACGGTATGTGGGAACACAAGTCCGTACTAGACCACAGTTGAATCACACAAGGAGGAATCACCCAACCTTAATGCGAGAACAAAAGTGACTAGGTTTAACGACGCCGGAGCACGTCTCTAGCCTAGACCTCTAGAATGTGAGCGTTATGTTCCAATGCATTTTTAACTTTATTCGGTTTATTTTATGGTTGATCTTCAGTTAAGTTTCTATTTCAGGTCCTACCGTATGTAATCTTTCACAATTGCCTAGATGCAAGCTATATGCCAAAGAATACCATTTCGTTCGATGAATACTAACTACGAGAGAGTTAAGAGTTTTCAATCAAACAAAATGATCACAATCAATCAAACAGCCTAATGCAGCTAATGGGAAATAAATAAAACTTTCTCTTTCAAGAATACAAATCAATGAAAAGTTCTATTCCATTAACTATTGAACGCAAAAGAGATTTGTTCAATTTCGTTTTCAAAGGTACAATGCACTAGAATGAATTTTGAAAGACAATAACACTTAGTAAAAGAGATAAACTCACTCAATGAGAACACAATGAAATTCCCAAGACACCAAAACAGTTCTCCAAACCAAAAGAAAAACAAAAGCTTGTATGAGCTATGTGATCTAAGCTCAAACAAGGCTGAAATGAAATCCAAGCAAGAAAGAAGCAAGTCACTCGAAAATCAACCAAAAATACTTCAACAATCACTGAACAAGTGCAAAAAGCAATCACAAAGTTGACTGGACAATCAAGAAACCCAAGACTCCTATGGAAGGCTCGACACACACGGCCACTAGATGCCCTAGGGCTAGGGTGTGAAATCGGTAGAAAGAAGCAAACACCCGAAGGATGGAGGTTAAGAACCAGTCAGACAAGGATCATACACACTCCAACAATTGAAAAAGATGTGGTAAGATATAAATCCAAGCTCAGAAGGCACGCAAACAAGCGAACTGAAAAGGTTAATAGGCCTGGCGTGACTGTCAGGCTGTAACTCGCGCTATAAAGGGATTGGCGCGGGTTGTCAGTTAGCAACATGTGCCACTGGCGCGAATGTCAAAGGAAAAACCACGCTAATAAAGTTTGCCAAGTCAAAAAGAAAAATAAGTGGTCCAAAGCTTGGTTTACAATATCTAGGCAGGCCAGGAAGCAAGAGGCAGCAAGAAATTCAATCCAGAAAGCTATCCAAGCAAGCAAACAAAAGAAAACCAAAGAGGCAAGACAAACTCCAAATTGTTCAGTCTGTAAACCAAACCGGAGATTGAATGAAGTGGCTTTGATCTACTCCACTAATGCAAAGCAATAGTGTTTCGAAGGCTATCTGGCCATACCTCAGACTCTGTCTAAATTTTACAAACCAAACAACAAGCTAAACTCCCCAACGGAGTCGCCAAATTGTTGGAGAGGTAAATCCCCTCTACGGATAGAGGCGATCCCTACTAGCCCAGAACGGGTCTAGCAACAATCAAACAATGCTACCACGCAAGTCCCTAATTGAAAATAAAAGGTAGGTGATGAAGACCTACTTGGATTCCAACGCTTTTTTTCGTAGAAGAGACGTCGCCCACGCTCATTTGCTTTGGCCGGTCACAGTCCTCCACGATCTCGGTGAATGGACACCTACACACAAAGAGAACAACACAAACACAAGTGTGAAATCTAATAAATGCAATTATACATCAGTCAGGAAGGATATAACTCAACATCAATAATTACAAAGACAATGAGAGTGGAACCATAATGATAATCATCTATTATTAATAATCAACAAAGGAGAATACAACCAGAGTCCTGACGTCAAGTCCTCCTTTGGCTGGGTGCTCAGCTACACAAGTCTTGCAAAGCTTGAAGGGATGGGGAACAAGCCTCTCTCTCTTTGGTGACAAGATCTCCTCACTTAGGTTAAGCCTTATGGACACAAAGAAGGCTCTTGCAACTCTAATATCTTGATATCTTCCTTTCAGAACTAGTATTACTACCACTAGCTTGCTCAAGGCATGGAGACAAGATTTTATAGATGAAAGAGGAAGAGATAAGATCAATCACAACAATCATTGATTTGGCTTCATCACTTGGAAACTTCCATGGAAGGGTGGCAAACTACTTCCCATTCAAGGAGATTCGAAGCCAAACCATCCTCACTTAACATAGATTCAGTTGGTGAATGAGTTGGAGAGAACTTTCGGAGGTTGATTGGTTAAAAACTTTGCCCAAATATGTTGGCGCGATTGTGACTCTGGGACAGAGCGCTAATAGCGTGCCCCTTTTGGAGGATTTTCCCCATTGGCGCGGGAAGAACACAGTGAACCCGTGCTAATGTAAAAAGGGCTATTTTTATGGGCAAGCTGCAAGAGATGTCTTCAGGGCATGTGAAGCTCATATTCATAGGGGAATGATGCAAGTGGTTTCAAGTCTTGTCACTTCTCACAAGTCCCGAAATGCGTCCTCCAAGGTGTAGGAGAGGGGTAACGGGGACGGTGACAAACGGTGACAAATTACTGTGTAACAAGAAACTAAAAGGAAATCAACATCTTTTACCGCCATTGTTGAGTTGGAAAGAACTGATGAGGGCTGCTCATCATCTATTGTTGGTGGTTCACTATCTGTCTTGGCGCATTCCCCAACTTCCTTTCTAACATACCCAAGTCCTGCCTAACGGGGTACTTCTTCTACTTCGATGGGGTTAACAATTCCTTGGCCATTAATGCCCAAGCCTTTTCCTTCATACCCCATTCTATTCAACAGTTTGGATCCAATTCCTGTGGTATGATTTTCAAAAACAATGAAATCATCATTACGACACATAAATGAATTCAAAGAAATACTTTTTACCTCACATGGGTCATGCTACAGCTTTTCCAAGGCCTCGTCCTTTGCTTGTAGTTGTCATAGAAAACTATGTTTCTCCTCTTCCTCTTCAGGTAGAAGCATCTTCAATTCAATGTTCTCCATTTGAAGATTCTTTTTGTTGTGTTTCAGTTCTTCCAGGGCCTCTTCCATGGCTTGCCACTGAAACTGCAGTCACTCCTTTTCCTCTGTCTCTTTTTGTAGAGCTTCATACATTATTTCCACCCTTTTGGAAATTTTGAGCATGGTCTTGTACATTGTTTTTTCATCCTCTCTAGCTGCACGCTCCATTGTTCATGCTTGCAATTCACATCCACACAAAGCTCTGATACGAAACTTGATCCGAGCTGACTTAACTCCCGGATTTAACCAAGATCTTTTACTTTCGTGATGCGATTAGAATTGCATTTAAAATAACATAATTGAACATATCTGCATGCTGTAAAGAAGAAGGAACATGACAATCATCAACAACATAAAATAACAAGACATTAATAACGGAGTTTGTCCAGGAGGGACTACGTCTCCGGGCCCCGGTGTCAAGATGGTGTAGGTCGCTGCATTAAGTGATGTCAATAGTGATGATGTACATAGATGGTGACGTTGCCATCATACAAAGAAAATGCCCTCACGTAGGAGTGGCTCCAAGAGATTTTCTGCCACAAGAACTCTCAGACAAAAGGACTCCTATCAATATGACATAAACTCATGTATGATGATAATGAACATCCTGCCAGCATGGCATAAAAGGGATCTCAATGCAAACATACATGGCGACACATGAGTATCCCATCAACATAACAAAAAAGGGATCTCAAACAAAACATGACAAATCATGGCAACAAGTACATCTCACAAATGATTCCACATCACATCAAGTAGGAATCATGAAAACAAGTAAGAAACAAGATCCCACATCAAACATTAAACAGGGATCTTTGGCAGCACAATGCATAGAAAAAGAAGTACATGAACACACTGCATATACCTCACATCCTGAGGCCATCTGAAGAAAAGAATGTCAAACTATTGAAGCTGTTTGTATCATCAATCTCAAGGCATCGAATCGCATGGGAATGACTGCTCGCAAATGCATGTTGACACCTGCACTCCACTTTAAAAAGTGGCCGAAAAATGAAATGAGAAAATGGAAAATCTGAATGTACCATCAGATTTGAGGCGTCGAATAGTGCAAAATCAACTATCAAATTTCTGAATTCTGAGAAAATGAAAATTTGGGGCTCAAGGAATCTTTTAGATTTCCCCTAGATTATTTAAAGATTCGCTCCTCCGGGTCTTCTACAAATTTGCTATTCAGATCAGGGAACTGACTGCGCCATCAAGTTCGTGCCGTTGAGAAGTGTAAGATCGACATAAAATTCGTCTAATTTGGACACTGCAAAAATTTTACCCTCCTAAAAATTTTACTCAATCATGATTCAGTGTGCCTTTTCTCTGGGCTCATAATTTCATCTGCAATAAATTAATTAATAAAAAATTATCACCTCAGTTTCTGTGCATGCTCTTGGCTCCTCCACGCTGCTCTATGCAACGTGGCTCGGGTTCCCCTCCATGCCCATACTCTCCCTGAGTCGCATGGCGAAGGTGATTTCATATAGACTTTTCTGGGCAGAATCTACAATAACAGTTTATTTAGGCCATTGGTATGAACCCACATCGTTGGGCGAAGGTTCCATGTCTGAATTAGCGCTTTCTATGCAACAACCTTTTGGCGTTAATAGTTTTTTAACCCTGCATTTTAGCATATTAAAATAGTTGGCTACTTATGCAACTTGGTATTGCATTGAACCGTATTACAATTTTAGCTTTGTCAACGGTTACATAGTATTCCGTTGATTTATATTTAAATGTTTGTTATGCCCACCTTTCACTATAATTTTTGCATATAACAAAAGTTTTTTATGCCATTTAATATGGCTTTCCACATTCATGTTTTATGAAACTTGTTATATGTTTTATTTTTATTTTATTTTATATGATTTAATATATGGTTATAATAACCATATTTTTATATAAAGTTTTCTTTAATGATTTTTGTTTTTATATGGGTTTTGATAACATATATTGATTTTTTGTCATTTGCAGGAGTAAAGAAACCAATGAAAGGGTGCCATGTGTCAATGGATGATTGGTTGCCATGTGGGTCTCACATCTTCATTGGGATGCCATGTGGCACACTGTGGGCCCATTTTTTCCCATGTCGTGTCAATCTTTAAAGAGTTCTATCTCCTCCATACGAGCTCTGATTGACGAACCATTCGCACCATTGCGATCAGGATAACAAGGTCTACGCCTTGGTCTTGGTTTGAAAGCATTCCGATCACTTGGATTTTCAAGCTTCCAAAAGTCCTCTTTGTCCTGTGTGTCTCCGGAGCCACCTGGATCACCAAGGGAAAGAAAGGAACAACCAGATCAAATCCCTCATCCTCTATATTTAGAATATTACCTCGATGAGAAATGGTCAGATACACATGAGATGCAGGGAAACTTATATATTTCTTTCTCTGAAGAAGAACAGGAGAATATGGTTCACCAGGAGTTCAGTGATGATGGAGAAGCAACAAATAAGAAAGATATGGATTATTATTGCAAACATTTTGCAGAGTTCATGTTGGCACAACCACAACATAAATATAACCTAAGATCTTCAAAGAAGAGGTCAAGAGAACTAGAGAAATAGGAGGACACTGCTCCCTAAGTTACTCCTCTAGTACCGAGCAAAGGGAAAGGCAAGTTGAATTCTGACCCTACCAGGATAAAAGTCCCCTTGATTAAGGAAAGAAATGGCCTAGGGGATCACATAGGAAAGGAAGCACCTGTCCTGTATAAAAACACTAGTGGTAGTGAAGGAGAAGTTGAGCCAAGAGGTATAGAGAAGACCCAATTTGTATTCAACCTTCAAAGGGAGCTTAAAAAGGTAAATATTTATATTCTAATGACTGAGCTTTTGAAGTAGCCTACCTAAAAAGCTCAGGTATCTCAGTTTATGCTTCCATTAGTCTCATCACCCACCTAGGATTCTCTAAATATCCAAGAAGAGAGGCCAATGGTGGTCTTTGGGCCGCATGTGGAAGAACTTGACCCTTCTACTGAATCTCTCTATGTAACTCTGGGAATTCATGATCTTCTTCTACATAATTTCTTGTTGGACTCCGGAGCCTCCCACAACCTCATGCCCTTGGAAGTAATGGAACAGCTTGGCTTACAAATCACTAGGCCCTATAAGGACCTATACTCCTTTGACTCCACGAGAGTCAAATGTTTGGGAATGATAAAGGATTTGGTGGTGAACGTGGCTCAGATCCTTGTGAAAAGCATGGTAATGGACATAATAATAGCATATATACCCCCTCATTTTGGCATGCTGCTATCTGGGTATTGCAGTTCCAATGTAGGAGGCTCTAACAAGTTGGATCTAACTTATGCCACCATTCCCACCTTTGGAGGAGAACAAAGGAGACTATATAGAGAATCTAGGTTTGTAAAAACTGTGACCTCAATTAAAGGCTCTAAAAAATCCCCAGTGTATGGAAAAGAAAGTGACCTCTCCTGCCTATTTATAGAATAATATGAGGCTATCACAAAAGAAAGATCAGTCCACCCAACATGGCAGTTAGAACATAAGCATGCAAGTGAAAGCAAAGTATAGAAAATATATTTTGATGGATCTAATTCAAAAGAGGGAGATGGGGTAGGAGTATTGTTGATATCTCCTGAAGGCTGCTTGATACCCCTCTCATTCAAACTGGAGTTTGAAGAAACCAATAACATGGCGGATTATGAAGCATTGCTCCTTGGGTTACAGACTGCAAAAAAACTGAATATTGAATGTCTAACAATTTATGGAGACTCTGAGATGGTTGCAAGGCAAATCAGGGATCAATACCAGGCCAAACACCCCAGACTGAGGACATACTGAAATGAAGTATGAGACTTAATTGATAATTTCTTCCATGCCTTTAACATCAAGTTTTTGCCTATGGAAGAAAACAGGATGGCTAATTCTCTTGTTGTAGCTGCAAGTACTTTCAGTCCCCCTCAAAATCATCTCCTCAGATAGGAGGTGGAAGTTCGGTGCATACCTTCCATACCAGATAACATTAAGCACTGGCAGGTGTTCGAAGATGATGAACAAGTGAAACGATTCATAGAGGTCATTAGGGAGTTTTCTAACTTCACCATTGATCAAGAAGATGAAGAATAAGAACCAGATCAAGAAGCCACTTCATAGAAAGATACAGTAGCTAGGCACAAAATTTTGCAACTGAAAGGGAACACTATCCCTCGCAGACTAGTCCCACTAGAAAGGATTTTTAATAAAGATGACATAGCCACCAAACAAATAGTTCCTGCGATGGATGATCAAGTACAAGATTGCAACATTGGATCAGAGGAGGAGCCTCAGATGATCAAGTTGTCAAAAGGAATCGCCTTGCATTACAAACAATGCTATTTAGATCTTTTCAAAGCCTACAAAGAAGTTTTTGCATGGAATTATGGTGATTTGAAAATGTTTGGTACTAACATCATAAACATAAGATTCCTTTGAAAAGCAGAGTGAAACCCTACAAGCAGAAACTCAGACAAATGAATCCACTCTTAATCCCCCCCATTGAAAGGGAGATAAGGAAGCTGATACAGACAAAGATTAGAGTACCTTTAAGATACTCTGAGTGGGTAGCGAATCTAGTCCCAGTTCGTAAGAAGAACAGAGAGATAAGGCTATATGTAGAATTCCAGAACCGAAATAGGGAGTCTTTGAATGACAACTAACCGCTACCCAAGATGGATAATATATTGCAGAAGGTGGTTGGTTTAGCTAGAATGTCTATGGTGGATGGGTTATCTAGATATGATCAAGTGGTTGTTCATCTTGAGGATCAAGAAAAGACCGGTTCACCACCCCGTGGGGAAAATTTATGTCTACTCACATGCCTTTTGGGCTGATAAATGCATGGGCCACATTTCATAGAGACATGAACATAGCTTTTAGGAGAGTGAGACAAAATTCGTGGTGGTCTACTTGGATGACATCACAATATTTTCCAAGACTGAGGAGGAACACATCCCCCACTTAGAACTCACCTTTGAGAAGTGCAGGAGATATGATCTCTCCTTGAATCCTAAGAAATCCCAATTCACCCTAACTGTGGGGAAGCTGCTAGGACACGTAGTATCGCAGGAGGGTGTGAAGATTGATCCCAAAAGGGTTGACACGATCAGCCATATTCGTCTGCCAAGGAATAAGAAAGAAGTCCAAGACTTATTGGGGAGAATAAATTTCTTAAGACAATTTATACCCAACTACGCAGATATTTTCAAGGGTATTATAGACAAGCTCAATAAGGGAAATGAATTCAAGTGGAGCCTCATCCCCTGTGATTCTTTTAGTAGGATCAGAGAAGATTTGGTTGAAGCCCCAGCGTTAGCCAGTCTCAATTATTCAGTGCCTTTCTACATATTTTATTTCACCTTTGCACATACCATTGCCACAATACTGCTGTAGAAAAATAAAGTGTGTTATGAACAACCCATCGCTTTCTTCAGCCAAGTCCTAAGGGATGCTGAACAAAGATATAATATATTGGAGAAACAAGCTTACACACTGGTCAAGGCTCTGAAGGCGATTCATGCATATGTGTTGTAGTCGAAAATCACAACGTTTGTCCCAACAACAATAGTCAAGGACATCTTGGTACAAGAAGACAACAAAGGAAAGAGGGGCAGGTGGATAGTAAAAATACATGAATACGAGCTGGAAATAAATCCTACCAAGCTCATTAAAGGCCAGGGGCTAGCTAATTTTTTATCTAAATCTAACTGCCAAGCACCAGGGATAAACCTGACCACAAAGGAAGACAAAGCAAAGGATCACCAGAGCAGTACTAAAACATCTGAGAAGAAAATCTATGCTAAGTACGAGGGATCATCGTGGTACAAGAATATCATTCATTATTTATTATTCTTGAGATTCCTCCAAATATCGAAGCCTAAGGTTGCAAGTCCAGAAATATATCATATCCAATGGCCTACTCTATTGGTAGGACCCTATGGGGGTATTGTTGCTATGTCTAGTGGAAGGAGAGACCCATAAGGTGATTTGAGAGTCTCATGAAGGAATCTGTGGAGGGCATTAAAGTTGGAAGACCATGACACACAAAATCCTCAAGGCTAGATTTAACTGGCCTAACCTATTCCAAGATGTCTATAACAAAGTTAGAAGGTGCCATAAATGCCAAGTGTTTGATGAAAGACAAAAGTTTTCCCTCTCCCCCTGATTCCTGTGCATGTGGAGGAGCGTTTTAGATAGTGAGGACTGGACTTCATAGGAGAGATCACCCCACACTCCAGTGGCCATCACAAATGGATATTTACAACCACTGACTACTTCACCAAGTGGGTAGAGGCTATCCCAGCTAGAAATGCTACAAATTCAGTGGTGATAAAGTTCATGGAGGAGAACATACTGTCCCGCTTTGGTTTCCCTTTCAAAATCATCACTAATAATGCTTAGGTATTCAAATATGCCAATTTCACCAGCTTCTGCCACAAATACAATATCATTATTGGGCAATCCACTACATACTACCCTCAAGGAAATGGTTTGCTTGAGTCCTCAAACAAAGCTTTGGTGAGGGTACTACCACTAAAAACCAAAGGAACTAGGATTCCCAACTGAAGTTTTCTCTATGGGCCAACTGAGTAATGCCTAAACGATCCACTAGGAAATCACGTTTTGAGTTAGTGTATGGAAAAGCTGTTGTCTTCCCAATTCAACTAGCAATGCCAGTATCAAGGTTATTAGAAGAAGTTGAAGAGGAGCCAAGTCCCTTGACAAGGAGGATTAATCAATTGGTTGAGCTTTAGGAGAACAAATAACAAGTGGAGGCCAAACTATCCAATTATCAACAAAAAATGAAATCCCTATTTGACAACAAGGCCAAGGATAGACCTCTTCAGCCATGAGATTTAGTTCTCAGGTGGGATGTTTGACGGGAGGACAAAGGCAAACATGGAAAATTTGATCCACTATGGTTTGGCCCCTTCAGGATTGTAGAAGAGAGATGGAACAACACATTTCTACTTAAAAATGTGGATGGTGAATTGTTGGAACTTCCAGTGAATGGTCAATTCCTCAAGTTATATTTTCAAAATTAAGAATTAGCTGTCTTACACTCATTGCAAATATCCGGTGTGTTTACTGCAATTGTCATTTGAATTTTCTTTTATTGTAATTTTTTTTGCTTTTGTGAAAGTTATATTTTCATTGAGAAGTGACTCCATGCCTAAAGGAGTATTTCGTAGTGTGTAGGTTCTTAGCACCTTGTTGGAAACACACTGTCCCCAGATGGAGCCAATGTTGTCATTTATCGCTCACTCACTGCGTCGTAAATGATCAGTGGTCCAGGATGCATGAGAATAATGAATTTGAAGCCATTTCCTGAGCCACAAAAGTTATAAGAGCTTTATGATATCCTCCCCATTGCATAATGCTCCGAAAAATCTTTTCGGTGTTATATCCTATATAATATTACCCCTAAAAGCTCAGATGATTGAGGAAAATGGCTAAGTATGGAGAAAATATCGCAATCGGGACCCAAGAGGCTCATCGCATATCGCATATCTACATTCAGGCGGGTATGGACCACTGACAGAACGAGAAGCAACGATGTGCTGATCACCGATATTGCATATCAACAATCGATGGGTCTGGGTGGAGAATTTATCGCAATCATCCATCAACAGGATCCTTGGGGCACATAGCTAAGGATATTAGCATATCAGAGTCCCAAGCACCAATATCTCATATAACATCCCATAGATCCAGTAGTCCCTTAGCTATAGCATACTCCAAACCATGCGGGGGTCGATATTGCGATATGTTGTTGCACCATCGAGGAAGGGCCGGAAAGTGTTAACAAATAAAATCATGGAAAAATAGGGGTTGGGCCTCCCCTTTTCTCTTTCCTCCATGTGGCACAATCCTGCATCCCAGCGACCCCACATCACAGCAGTCCCGCAGTTTGGCATATCGGCGGGTTCTAAAACTTTAAAGACCTGAAAACCACCAATTTGTGATTTTTGTGTAACATTGCCAGGGGCCAATAAAATAATTTACAAAGGAAAAGGCCTAGAAAATGAGGGCGGGGCCTCCCCTTTCTCTCTCCTACACATGGCATCGAAGATCGACAATCGGAGGAGGTTATAGTCACAAATTTTTGAAAATCGCCAATATTTCGATATGGAACAAAATTGTCGGGGAAGGCTAAATTTCAAATACAAAGGAAAGGCCTACAAAAAAGGGCTGGGTAGCCACTTTCTCTCTCCTCTTGGAGGCCACGTGGCAGCATGCGATTGGTCTTTAGAGTTGATAGGACACTTGACGTGAGTAGTGACGTGGCTATACAAGTTGATGACATGGTAGAGGACACGTGTCACCTGGTTTCAGTGTTTTCGGGGGTGACATGGGCCCATTTCTAGGTGCTACATGACACCACTCATAGGGTGACACCTAGCAGTGATGACGTCACCCCGCGGATCGACGAGCAGTTAAAGGGGAAAATCTAAAGCCGATGGAGCTAGCGACTGTGATATGTGGGAAACTCCCGAACGCGATAAAGTATTACGTCATGGTCTATAAGGATCTTGCGTATGGACTATTGACCCATGGTATGGAGAAAGAAAAAGCGTAAGAAACTGGCACAGTGTGATTGTGATATGCAAGACTCCTCCCCTAGATGTGATAAGTTATGAGCTATGATTTAGAAGGAGTTTGAGTCTGGGAAATTGATTCATGAGGGACTTATGCAATATAAAGAAAAAGGCCCCTTGCGTTGCTGTTGAGAGCCTTAGCACTGAAGCACAAAGCCTTTGGTCCTATCCCCCAGTCATGTTATGCAGAGCACTACAAAAGGGGACGCAATAAATCAAAGCTGATGGGGAAACCCAAAGGCACCCTTTCGCTTGTTCCAGAGGTAAAATGCTTGTGCCCTTTGAATTTTTTTAAGAGGTAAATGCTTGTGCCCCTTGAGACTTCTATCATTAAACTAAGAACTCACCCCCAAGATAGATCAGGGCATCGATCGTGCTTAGAAGGTTTTTATGGCGGAAATGACAGAGTCTATCTCAGAGGCGGCTGTAGCAGTGAATCAGGAGAGGGAGTATTCAAAACCAAGTATGGGAACCTCCCAGAAATGGTTCTTCGTAAATCATTCTCAAGGTCGACACCAAAGGTTTTTAAGACGGAATGACGAGAGTTAGTTGAGCAATGCAGGAGCATATGTTGTGAACTAAATGAAACCATGAAACTGAAGTGACTACAGGGATGGGGCACTGGGTATTTTTCCTTAATGTTTCACCTATTCCGCAATTCTATGATGTGCCTTCCTCTATGAGGCCATTATTATTGTTCTTAATGTTTTTGGATACATAACTTCCCTTGGCCGAGAGAGAAAGTTGACTTGACAACTGAAAACTTGGCCCAGGATTTTATGTATGAAACCATGATTGAAATCACACCCTCTTCTTATAAATAGGGGGTCGTGGCACTGAAAAAAGGTTCCGAAATTTGAAAAGAAAGTCTGTTATTTTTGTAAACTGTATCACTTAGTCACATAGATCTTTCAAAATATTACATGATTGGTGGTGATTCCTTCTCTGACGTTTTACAATGTGTTATTTCCCTGTTTCATTCATCTTTTATGTTTTCCTCTTTTGAATTCATGCAATAATATATACTCTGATATTTTAGACTTGTCTACATATTCATCTGCGTTAAAGTGTTAACGCATATGCCTGTGTGAGGGGTTGAAATCATATTTTCAAGCTGTATTGCATGAAGCATATCACTCAACTTATTTTCTGTCCATTTTGTTTGACTTCTCTCATTTATCTTATAAATCTAATTAAAAATGTAAAGATTTGAAGTGCTTTTCCTCCACTATTTCTATTATATTTCTGGGGACTATGTGTGTGTAGGAATGTTGAAACATATGGCTTGTATCTTTGGATGAAAGAACCAAATCTTTGATATATATGTATAGAATATGGGTGATGTCTCATGCTTAAGAATCATTTGAGGTGCACCGATTTAGATGTACCCAGGAATTGGTATTGTAAGAAATTGGCAGAGATAACATAACTGCGAGCAAGTCTTCTAGCATGTGCTCCTTCATCCTATTCATCATCACGCCATGTTTCATTAATGTACATGTTCCTACAATCACTCATGATGAGATGGCATCAAATCCAAAAATCTGCTAGTCTAGCATGATGCATTGTTTTCCGTTTCGGGTGTAGGTGACAAGGAGGGAGGACAAGGCATTGAAACTGCATAGAGCATAGCTCAGGCCTGGATGAGAGGATTCAGAGAATTGTTTGGAAAAACTGCACAAATGTCACTAAGAGGCAGATTTGCACAATCCAGGACAACGTTGACAATTAAAAGATAGAACCCAGCTGGTTAGAACTACGCAGTTCCTGGGAGGAAGACAAGGAAGGGTGTCGGGAGGAACTACTGGGAAATTTTGCACAGTTTTTTGGATGAGGACTAGGTAGGTCATCTGTGGGTCCAACTGGGAATATGCGCAATTTCTCTGAGGAAGATAGAGTGGATAGTAGGAGGCACTGCCCAAACATTTCTACGGAGTTTTTCGAAGCAAGGCTAGATCAGGCTGCGGGGAGATGAGGGTCATAAGTACACATTTCTAAGAGACAGTGTCAGATAGGAAGTTACTGCATAGTTTCCTAGATGAGTGAAGAGTGGGGCAGTAGGGAGAGTATCAATTAAAACTACACAATTTTCAGAGGGAAAGTAAGGTAAGCCAATAGGGGGGTCTGCCAGTTAGATCTGCACAATTCCTTGGAACAATGCAGTGATAGGAAGTAGAGGCTTGACTCACATGACTACACATTTTCTACAGACAGTGCAGGGCAAGAAGTTGGGAAACTTCTACGCAGTTTGGGGAGTAGTGCAGCCCAGGGCATAGTGTATTTCAGGTCTTTTGGTAGACCAGAGGGAGGCTTGATGAGTGATCTTGCGGGAAGCACATATTGGATCACATTTGGGGACAACTTTTGCATAGTTTTGGGAGAAAGTCTACTTGCTCACTTCTAGGATTGCGCAGTGCAGGCTGACCCGAAGGAAAACCTCATGCTCTGCGTAGTGCTAGGCAGCAGAGCATGGTCATTAAGAGCTGAGACTGCAGTGTAGCTCAGTCAGGGTTCGGTTGAAGGCTGGTTGGCCAGTCGAAAGAGTTTCATAAAAAATGGCTAAGAGTGAGAGCAAGTGAACTTGTGCATACATGACATTGTGATCATACGCTTAGCATGACTTGATGACAAGACACCTCAAACCAACAAGATAAACATGTGCTTAGTGAGACTAACTTAAAGGTTAAGAGCGACAAGTGTGACATTTGAGATAAATCTTCGAACAACCGTGATGACACTTGCGTGATAGTTCTTGCAACTTTGTGTGTGAGTACGACCGATGTTCACAGAGCGAAAAAAAGCTCATGCACACAAAGAAAAACCTTCAAAATTGTCAAAACAAGATCGCAAGCATGACATAGCAATCAACATGAAAAAAGATGACCAGTGGTTGATCAAGCAAAAATGGTGTAAAGACTCGACAAGAGCTCATGGAATGAACCTGGGTGTTTGCAGCCATTAGGGGAAAAACCAAGGAAGGCTTTCAAATTTGTATGTAGGCCAAAATTTTGGAGGGTGTTACAACGACTACAACATCATGCTAATACCAAGCATGTTTCCTGCATCGTTTACACATGTCAACAATGTTGGCATTATGATACAGGTATTGTCCTTGATGGAAACTCATTCAGATGAAAGATCACAGTATAGCAGGTAAACAACAAAGAATTACAGATCAGTCTTCACAGAATGAAGAAAGAGAGGTATACGCAGGTTCACCATTGACCAAGCTACATATACACGTAGGTTCACTATATAAAAGTCGCGTATACATACACACACACTTTCATAGAAGGAAAAGTGCATATACCTTGGAAAACTAAGTTTTTGATCTGATGTATTTGGTCCATGGTATTGGTCCAAGGATTCTGGCCTGAGGTATTGACCCTAGGTATTTGGTCCAAGTAATTGGTCGTAAGAGGTTCCGGTCCATGGTATTGAGAAAGGCCTAAAACTATAAAAGTAGGAGAAGATCATTAGGCCAAGGTGTTCAAGTATCTAATATCTGATGAAGTGTGAGATCTAGTATGTAGGTTATTGGGTTATGGTGCATTTCTAGATCTAAACCAAGGATGAACCTTAGCAGATGATGAGGGATTAGATCTAATGATGGATCGAGATCTTAAGTCTGGAATATTTGTAGAATTTTGAATTAATATTCGCAGATGTATACACTAGTTGGCTTTGAGAAAAGCGCGTATACATGCAGGTTCGGCACATGGAAGTAGCGTATACCTTATAAAATATGTTTTAGTTGCCTCTGTTTGCTATTGCAGAGTTCTGGGTTTTGGTTTGGGTTCTGGTTACTATATTCTGGTGACAGTAAAGGTAGCCTTCCGTAGGTCGGCACCTACGTACCAACAAACATATTGGCCAGTACAAAAGCTAGGGGGTTGTAGTTGCCTTCCAATAGTAGCTGGAAAATGAGAAAAGGTTGCAGCCTTCTGCAGGTAGAAGCCTGCGTACTGGTATAAGTCTGCAACAATATAAAATTGCAAAAAGATTTTTCATATTATTAAAATAAGACAAAGATGATAGTAGCAAGTGGTTTTTACCCACATTGGGTTTCCACATTATATCTTGGTGTTCATGTGTGATGCGTATGTGTAATTCTTTATTCTACCTTTACTGCACTGTCTAATTAATATCTAACATATTGGTTAAAGGTCAATGCATGAAAAATTGGGTAAGTCAAAAGTTCTCTACATATACGCTAGTTGCTTTAATAACAGTCATATGTACACACTGGTTCACTTAGCTAAAGTAGCGTATATAAGTTTGCCTATGGAAATGAAATATTATTGAGTTACAAATACTGATTCACCCCCCCCTCAGTATTATTTCCAACAATTGGTATTAGAGCAGGCCCTTCAGAAGAAGCTTGATCGCTTGAAGGAAGATCCATCATCATGAGTAATCAAGAAAGTAGGGGATCCATAAGACCGCCAATCTTTGATGGGAGAAACTTTGTTTATTGGAAGATAAGAACCACAACCTATCTTCAATCATTTGGAACAGATGTCTGGGAAATCGTGGAAGGAGGATATACATTTCCATCAGCAATTACTATAGATACGGTAGGTAAAAAGCAATATGAAACCAATTCTAGGGCTGTCAATAAATTATTGGGAAGTATGTCATAATCAGAGTTTGTCAAAGTTATGTAGCTCAAATCAACCAAAGAAATATGGGACAAAATCATTCTATGCTACGAAGGAGACTCTCAGGTAAAATGTGCTAAACTGCAAACTCTCAGAATTCAATATGAAACTCTTAAGATGCGCAATGATGAAAGTATAGCTAGTTACTTCTTACGTATAGATGAGGTTGCTAATTGCATAAAGAATACGGGTGAGGAGATAAAGGAAGTTACCTTAGTTGAGAAAGTTTTAAGATCCTTGTCTGCTAAATTTGAATCAAAAGTATCTGCCATAGAAGAAAGATAGGATCTACAGACTATTACTATGACACAACGTCACAGAATCTTAACTGTCTTTGAGATAAGAAAAGGAGGCGCATCAAATATGAGAGAAGCCACATTTAAAGCTTCAGTAAAAGGAAAAGAAGAACTCAATGAATCAGGACATATTTCAAAAGAAGATGACGAAGTAAACTTTGTCAAAAAGCTTCAACGGGGTTTCAAAAGATTTAGAGGTAAACTACATTTCAAATGTTTGCCTGTGGTAGAGTCTGTCATTATGTTGCCAAATGTCTTCATAAAGATAAATATGATAAAGGGAAGGAATCTACAAAATGGAATAGAAAACAAAGTTTAAGTAAAAAGAGCTACTATACTCATGAAGATAGCGATGGATTATCAAATAGTGATGAAGATGAAAATAATAATGACTATAGACTTCTAATGGCTTATGAAGATGATAATTTTTTGGATGCTTTAGAAGAAGACAACCTTCATGAATAAATCTCTAAACTCAAAATTTGTTTAGAAGAAAAGAATATGATTATAGATACCTTGACATATCAACTTGCTGAAAGAGAAAAACACAATGAAAAACTAGAATGTGAAATTGTGGGTCTAAGAAAGGATCTTGAGAAAACAAAATATCTCAATCTTAGATTTGCTAAAGGATCGGAAACCTTAAATAAAATTATCAAAGTGCAGCGTTCTCCTCTAATGAAGACAGGTCTTGGATATACTGAAGAAGCATCTCAATCACAAAAGTCGTCAACCTCCACTAAAAACTATCTTGATGCAACAAAGGATAGTGAATAGTATGACAATTGTCAGCAAAGGCATAAAGCAGATCACTAGGCAAATCAAGCACAATTTGCTTCAAGGATGAACAAAAGTTACAATCAACCTTAGGTAAATCATACTCAATTTTCTTCAAAGATGAATAGAAACTACAATCACCAGGTCAATAGATTCGATAATCGCAGGAACTTCTTTAATGGTCAATGTTTCTCATGTCATAATTTTGGACACAAAGCTGCTCAATGTGTTGCTTACAAAACCATCATGACTAGAGAATCACGAAATCAAAGGAATGTGACAGGGATCAAGAAAAGTTCCTATAATAACTTTTCTCCTCTTGAACATGAAATAAAATGATCAATCTGTAACAACTTTTGCCATGAAGAATCTGAATGCAGTAGTAAATTTCGGCAAATATCTCAAAAGGAGCAAACTCCATTAAATCCCAAAATATGGAGAAAGAAAGAACTGCAAACAAAAATATGTGGTATAGCCTTTTATGCAGAAGGACAAGAAAACCAATGGTACATCGACAGTGGATGCTCAAAACACATGACAGGTGACAAAGAAAAACTTCACTCATATAATTCCTTAGAAAAG